>APFE031534535.1:115872-206243 GCA_000404065.3 Pinus taeda | reverse complement strand
AAACTGATGTAAGAAGTTTTTTAGGACATGTTGGGTATTATAGAAGATTTATCAAAGATTTTTCTAAAATAGCTTCTCCTTTGTTTGTGTTACTTATGAAAAATGTTGAATTTAAGAGGACTGATGATTGTCAAAAAGCATTTAATGAACTTAAACATCAATTGTCCACAGCTCCCATTTTAAGAGGACCTGACTGGGCACTCCCCTTTCATATATCCTCTGATGCTTCAGACACTGCAATTGGAACTGTCTTGGGTAAAGAAGAAAACAATGTCTTGGGTCAAGAAGAAAACAATCTTCCCTATGCTATCTATTTTATTAGTAAAAATATGACATCTGCTAAACTTAATTATGCAGTCACCGAGAAAGAATTCTTAGCAGTCATTTATGCTATTAATAAGTTTTGACATTACATTACCGGTTACACTACTTTTGTTCATACTGATCACTCGGCCATTAAATATTTAATGAACAAATCAGTTACAAATTCTCGAGTTACTAGATGGTTATTACTATTACAAGAATTTGATATCACAATTGTAGATCGACCAGGTAAAGAAAATGTAGTTGTTGATTTCCTTTCTTGGCTAAAAACTGATGAAAATACTCCAGTTGATGATTCCTTTCTCGATGAATATTTATTTGCAGTATCTGCTCACTCACCTTGGTATGCAGACATTGCTAATTACTTAGTTGCAGGGAAGCTACCATCACACCTATCGCATAGAGAAAAGAGAAAGATCATTCAGCAAAGTGCTAGGTACAGCTGGATAAGTGGATGCATTTTTCACACAGGGCTCGATCACGAAATTCGGAGATGCATCAGAGAAGATGAAATTTATGATATATTGAAGGCTTGTCATGATAGCCCTTGCGGAGGGCATTTTGCTGATAAAAGAACAGCACACAAAGTTCTTAGAATGGGTTATTACTGGCCCTCACTTTTCAACGATGCAAAGAAATATGTTAGGGCTTGTGATAGCTACCATAGAATGGGGCAGCCTAATCATAGGGATGAAATGCCACTTAATCGCCAGGTAATACTTGAACCTTTTGAAATATGGGCGCTAGACTTTATAGGTCTCATCAATCCTCCATCCAATCAAAGAATTTATATACTGGTCTGCACAGATTATATGACAAAATGGGTAGAAGCTAAGGCACTCCTCAAAGCTAATGAAGAATCAGTTTTAACCTTTTTATTTGAAGAAATATTTGTTAGGTTTGGATTGCCTAGAGAACTAGTCACAGATGGAGGACCTCCTTTTAATTCACATGGCTTCAAAGATACACTACAGAAGTATCACATTAAACATAAAATGACTACATCTTATCACCCCCAGGCCAATGGGCAGGTGGAAAGTACGAATAAAGTCATAGAAGCCATTTTAACAAGAACAGTAAAGGACTATAGAAGGGACTGGTTTCAAAGGTTGCCTGAAACATTATGGGCTTACAGAACCTCTTGGAGGAATACTACGGGTTTCTCACCTTATGAATTAGTTTAGGTAAAAGTTTTGTTTTCCCTGTGGAATTTGAAATCAAAACCTTAAGGACTGCTTTAGTTGTTAACCTTGACTTGACTGATGCACAGACATCTAGGTTGCAACAGCTTCAGGAATTGGATGAAAAGAGGTTGGATGCCATCCATCAAACAACCATGATACAACAGCAAAGAACCATGTGGCATGATAAAACCATTAAGCATAAGCAGTTCCAAAAAGGTAATTGGGCTCTACTGTATGACTCCCATTTTGAAAATTTTCAAGGTAAATTAAGAACAAGGTGGCTAGGACCCTATGAAGTAGATATTGTTTTTCCAAATGGAACAGTCAGACTCTTAACGATTGATGATTCTAGAACACCATTATTATTGAATGGGTATCGACTCCGTTTGTATCAACAACCTATTTCTAAAGAAGATTTCAAAGCTACTTGCATGACAGACATACACTATGCCTTTTTGTGGGAACATGCTATCCCTCAATGCACTTGATTTTCTGTTTATGTATTTATTTTTAGATTAGATTCCTTAACTAATAATCCCTATCAAGGGTTGCCATGTTACAATTTATTATTTTGCAGATCTTAGCTTCGGAAGGTGGCTGAGAAGAAAAGTTCCAATCTAGGGAGAACTAAGATGCGGCTTGGAGAAGCATTTCCATCTCACTTCAGAGCACAATTCATTCCTTTTACATTTTTCCACCATTTCCCGCCGCTGAAACACCATTTCTCGCTGCTGAAACACCATTTCCCGCTGCTGAAACACAATTTCCCGTTGCTGAAACACCATTTCCCGTTACTGAAACACCATTTGTCGTTGCTGAAACACCATATCCCGCTGCTGAAACACCAATTTCCAGAGCTTAAAATGCCAATCTTGTCCATTTTTCCTAAAAATCACTAATTCTCCCATTTCTGTTCCCGAGAATGAACTATTACTCTTCATTAAGTGAATCAACCATTCATCCTGATAATTATGGTCCTTCACTATTATTTGCTATGAATGATGAAATCCTTGTGTGTAAAAACCCTCATACTTTATAGACCCTTTTTTATATATCATCGACCTATTGATGATGAGATAATACTTTTTGGTGCAACAACCAAAGGTAAATATAAAGGTATGCGTGTTTATGTGTGAATATTAAATTGTAGTTAATGAGAAGATATCGATATGACTGCCGAAATCGTCGTACGACCAACCATATCATTTAAGCCGCAGTTGGGGGGGTTACCGAAATATCGTAATCATTAAATGACACGCCAATCAACGCCATTTATATTTTCTCGCGGTAGTATCTAGTCACCCTGTCTGTACCTTATGACTTTAGCTGTAACGTTCTACTCTGTTTCGACCTCGGCAACTAGGCTCTGCACTTTGTATGTTGTCTGAACCAGTAACTATGGGAGGAAATGTTCTTAGACATGAACCTGGCTCAATGGCATTACTGGAACTCTACCAGGAGGCATATCAAATCTTTTTACAGGCCGGATGGGTGGATTACTTCAGAAGACTTCCAGATTTTGATTCACAACAGGTTCTGGAATTTGCATGTAATCTGAGGGAAGGATACTCCACTGTCCAAGGAGTGCGAATTCCAGTAACAGAAGAGGATATAGCACAAGTTTCAGGACTACCAACTAATGGTACTCGTTGGTTTAGCAGGAAACACCTCATTCTCCATGCACAAAAATATTTTTTGTTACCAGGGGAGCATGTTGAACCCAAAGGCAGGGGTGTTGCACTTCGATCACTACCACCACCATGGCCAAAGGTTGCAAAATTTGTTAAGCACTATTTTCCTGCGAGGGTCGCTATCAGGTAGTCTACCAACATGACTTTGTGATTTTAAATCATTTGAGGCATGGTCATTTAATAAATATGCCCTATTATCTGCTTGGATGTCTAAAAAATATGGCACATTATACTGTGAAAGCAAGGCACCAACTCCTTTCCCTTACACACCATCGTTTGGCCCAGCTTTTAATAGATAGAGGTTTTGCCCTGCACAATCCACCTCCCATCAATAATCCTCCTCAGCAAGCTAAGGAAAATTCCCAGCAATCCGAGGAAAACTCCCAGTAAGCTGCTGAAAATCAGCAACCAGCAGCAGAAACTCCACAATTAAGCATTGAAAAATTGCAGCAGACCCCAACCCTTAACGAAGCTGAACCATCCACTCCCATGGTCCATATCCCTACCGATGATTTGGAAAACAATACCCCCATCAGTACGCTTAAGAGGAAGAAGCAACAGGAAGCTGCAACCCCACTAAAAAGAAAACCCAGGGCCTCAGTTTCCCATAATCTCCCTATCTTAAGGAAAAGTGCCCGAAAGAGAAAAGATATTGTTTTTCCTGCCTCCTTACCACAGCGATGAACAAGGTCGTCCGTAGTAACTGAGGATATTATCCCAAATTCCCCACCCATCACTCTAAAATCTCGTATTCCGCCCAGCCCTGAACCT
The DNA here is from genome assembly GCA_000404065.3 of Pinus taeda. Taxonomy (NCBI): domain Eukaryota; kingdom Viridiplantae; phylum Streptophyta; class Pinopsida; order Pinales; family Pinaceae; genus Pinus; species Pinus taeda. The sequence goes on along the minus strand of APFE031534535.1, from coordinate 202,273 downwards.
TCACTTTCCTCACCATCGTGTGCCGAAATTTAGACCATTCACGATTTTGTGACATCATTTTTCTCAAAAGAGGTAACTGCTCCACAAGAACCAGCTGTCGATACATCTAAAGTAGAAATCCAAGACGATATAGGGTATGTGGCTGATACACAAGAACTAGCCACTGACCCAACAGGTGATACACAAGAATTACCCGTTGGGAAACAAAAGGAAAATGACCTAGATATGGCTGATACACAAGAACCAGCCACTGACCCAACAGGTGATACACAAGAACCACCTGTTGTGGACACAAATGATGAAGTTAATACTGAACAACAATTCTCTCCTCCAGTGGAACCTGCAACTACAGAAGCCCTGGCTACTTTAGCCTCCTTGCAGGAAGAAAACTAGTTTTTGAAATCTGAAATCAAGACTTATCAGCCAGAATTAAAAATGGCCAGGGAAGCTTATGAAAAGGAACTTAATGTACATGTTAGCTCAAGTAGCACCGACAGCTGAAAATATTGTAGGAAAGGATCAATACAGTGAATACATGTGCAGCGAATGTGGTGATCTGTATACTCGAGCAAGCTATAAGATAGTTGAAGTTCCGTTCTCTGGAGCCAATCCAGTTCTTCCTCCTATTATAGTCAAAAAGGAATACCCTGTTGTTACACAAAAACCAGCAAGCTCTTCTAGAATTTTAGAGAAAGGAACAAAAACACCCCGGCCTACCCAAGTTGTTACAAAATAGAAACCAGTAACAAAGTCGTTTACAACTAAGGTTACACAGACTGAACCTCCCTGTGTCAGCAGTTCTTACACACAGACTTCCAGTTTTCAAAAACTAAGTAGCACATGGAAGATAGAGTATGAACTCTCACAAGGAAAGGCATTTCAGCAACAGAAGTCATTATGGCTCAACCATGCATACAAAAATTGGGAAGTGCTTGAACAGTCGCGTGCACAATATAAGGAGAATAAGAAATTAAAAACCAGACTGTCCTTCATCTTTGACTTGGTCCAGCGGTTACTTGCTACAAGGAAACCCTCTTTTAATTATTCTGTATTTTTGAGAGAACGCTTAGCGTTCCTCCAAATAAAAGCAATCAAGGATGGAAGACCCCACCAGGTATCTTCACCACAACAATTTATTGAGACCTTCGCAGAAGCACCAAATAGTGACCAAAACTTGTTGTGTGAACTCTATCTTCACAATGAGGCTATGCATGAAGATAGAAAGCTTAATTTACTTCCTCTGGTTGGTGATATCCAAATAAGAGCCTTTATTTCCTTCTTGGCCAATCAGCTTACTTGGCAGAATGCTTTTATGCCAGCAGCACATAATGAGGAGAATTGTCTCCTCTGGATCCGTGCTGAGCCACAACATGCATCTTTCTTCATTGCAGAACATCAACGAATTCTACGAGAGCCATGGATGATTGACCATATCACGAAACTACAGGCAGCAGTCTTGGAAGACTGCCAGTATTATGTGAAAACTAAAGGAGCTCTGGCTATAAAAGCCAATAATCTATTCTGGGAACACTGTCCTAAAGAGAGACGGGAATATCATCCTTATAATCCTCTCAATCTTCAGGTGGCAATATCACGCATACCTAATTATGTTAGATGCATTACACAGTGTGTTGAACGATGGATTGGTTACCACTTTCATTTCCCTCTCTTATGGCTACCTGGACAGCAATATAAGGCTCAATATAAATTAACCAAAAAGGAGGAGCTGGCAGCATGGCAGAAACTTCAGAGTGTCTATGGGTTTAGAGACATGGTTGATAGCACCTTCCATACTTACTGCATAAGAAATTTACACTATTCATCCCAGTATTCTGACTCAGATTCAGACTAGACGTTGCATGCGGACATGCTACATTTTCAGTTGGGGGGGATGTTAGGACCCCATATTGCCCATTTTTGACCCTATATTTTGTCATAATATTACCCTTTTCAACTCATAGTTGAAAGCCTTTGTTAGTATGTTGAACTAATCATTCTAAAGGTATACAATAACTCTTCTCATTGCTATATGTTTAATTATTCAACACATAATCATGCTATCTTTATAATTGATCCTTGAAGTTGACTAAGTTGCTGAACAATTGTTGAAACTGCCTAAAGCTGGCAGGACTATATTTTGCAGTTGTTGAAACAGCGGAAACAGCATGAACCTCGAAGATGAAACAATAAGGACAGCATATGAATCTCAAGGAAATAGTTGAGATTTGCACACCAGAATTGCGACAACAAAGGAATCCGATCGATCTAAATAAACTGTTACATTAGTTGTAATGTTCATAATCTACATTACTGTAACAACATTTTGTTAACGGGAACTAATTTCCCTATTTTTGTATAAAGGGATGAACTAGAATTTTTACTAAAAAAATTTTGTAATAGATGTCTCCTCTATAAAGAGGAGACATCTACATTAGAGAGGGATAAAAAAGAGGGAGATGAACAAGCTGTAACACAGGGATTGTAGCGAAAGGTCAAGAATGAACCTTTCTTGTAATATGGTATATTGACGGATGAATAAAATTTTGTTCTGAGTCTTTTAACTTAGTTTCCGTGTCCTGGGGAATCTTGTGAGAAGGACAGGGCCCACCTTCATCACAAGATTCACCCATATTCTTTCTGTTGTGTGTGGTGTGTGAATTTTTTTTATACCTCATTTACAAGCACCACTTCTGATGGTAATTTACTTTTGCTAAGACTCTGTTCTTCTTTTAGATTGATGTTGTACATGAGTGCCTCACCAGTGATTAGGATTTACAGAGTGTATTGGTGAACTGGATAAACAGGGGCAGGTGTTGAATGTTCCTACTCTAGGGGATAGGGTCCTGATCCTTTGTTACAGGACAGACATTATTTCCTTTTTGCAGATTTATTTTCTTTAATCAATTATCTGTTCTTATTCAATTCCTGCAATAGATCATAACTGTTGTAACATAGAGTAGAGATTTAACAAAGTGTGAATTGTTTATACTATAGCTTTTTAATGCTATTAAAATTAAGTACATACAGTACGTAGTCACCTTTGAAATAATCAGACTTTCCCGGGTTGACAATTTATGTGGCACTCGACTGTTTAAATTAATAAGCAATTAAAGTGACCAACATTTTGGCGTTGTTGCTGGGGAAGGCGGCCGAAGATTTTAAAAGCATTAATGACTTTCCTTTAGATGTACAGGATGCATGAAAGGACGTAGGAAAGCTAACCCTACAGGCGGTAGGGGCAAAGGTAGAGGAGGAAGAAAAACTTTCATTGATGACATTATTTCGAAAGCAGAAACATCACAGAAGGTAAGCTTTCAGAGGCCACAGACGCAGCACTCCCTCCAAATGGACTACGAAATGGAGGAAGTATTGGGACCGGAAAGGGCCGAAGAGACAATAGAACAAGTCGAGGAGTCAGTGGAAGACATTGAGGAACCAATAGAAGATATTGAAGTTGAGGAACTGTTTCAGGATATTGAAAGCCCTACAGAAAGCGCTGAAGGCCGAGCAAGTGAGACAGGGGAACAACCAATGGAAGGAAATAATGAAGGACCCTTTGGTGGGGGACAAAGAGAAGGAAGAGGGAAAATTCCCTCTCCACCCTAGAATTCCCTTTTGAAGATCTCCCTAGAGGAGAAACTCCTATGAAGAACATTCCATTATCAGCCCTACCTAATTTCCATGGTTTATCATCTGAAGACCCTGACGAATTTTTGTTTGAATTTGATATATTGTGTAGGAGTTATGATTATGTGACTAATCCTCAAAAGTTGAATTTATTTCCAGCAACATTAAAAGGAAATGCATTAAGATGGTTCATGAGTCTGGGAAGACATGTGATCACAACTTCGGATCAAATGAAAGAAAAATTCTTGGTCAAATACCAAGACTATTGCTGAACAAGAGAAAGGAAGGAGGAATTATTCAAGATGGTTCAGAAGGAGGACAAAAATCTAGAAGACTTCGTGGAATGACTACAGTATAATTTGAAGTGATCTGATCATCCGAATATGAGTAAGGACATTCTTAAGTCAATATTATTAAAAGGGGTACGAGATGATTGTTTAGATATGTTGAATATGCTTGGAAAAGGAGATATATCTAAGGAATCATATGATGAGATTGTCAACCTCTGTAAAAGATGTTCAAGAGGAGCAGCAAGCAAATCAAAGAGCAAGGATAATACATACTCAAGAGTCCATAAATTAGCAAGTAGAGGAGCAACACGGGCTGAAATAGGTAACTTACTTGAAGAATTTAAAACTGAAATGTTAAGCTCTTTTGCTTCACAAATTGATACCTTGCAGGTTAAAAAGAAGCAGGCAGAAGAAGAAGCTGCTTTGGCTATTTTCTGCTCTAAATGCAGAGAAAAACACCCGTTAAGGGAATGTCCACTGGATAAGGTACCAATTTGCACCATTTGTGAGAAGGACCATGAGACTCAATAATTCCCTTCTTTGCTAGGAATAAAAGCAGCACTTCAGCCAACTAAAGAAGAAGTTGAAGCAGTATACTTGTTGACACAAAGGAGGCAATGGAAACCACGAGGACAAGGTAAGAATTCTAACATGTCATTTAATCATTGGAACAATCATCCTCCTTTTCAAACAAATTACCCGCCCTTGAATCAATACCCACCCTTTAATCAAATGAATTTCCCACCCATGCAGCAACCAAATCCCCCTTTTGTTGATCCTACAATATGGAATCCCTGGGCTCTACAGCAATCCTATTTTAATCAATGGAACCCAAATTGGACAGCTCAACAAATTCCATTTCCGAACCAATTTCCCCAGTATCAGCAATCTCTCTCCTTACCATCAAATGCTCCACTGAATAATCAGACAATGAGACCCCAGCTACCTATGCAACCTAACCCCAACCCAAATAACAATAAAGCTCTACAGGTAATTGATAATCAAAAGCTACCCATTTTCCCTATGCAATGCAATGATATTCATTTATGCTCTGGGAGGATAGTTGAACCCATTATTGATGACATTACTTCTTCTGACTCTGATAAAGAAGAAACTGGAAAAGAAAAGTCATCTAATAACAATGTTGAAACAGTTGAATCATCCTATAATAAGACTACTGAAACAACAGAGCCACCATTTCCTGAACGCCTGGCTCTTACCAAAACACTTGAGCCACCTGCTTTTAACCTTTTAGGAAAATTGCAGAATTTATATGCTAAGATTCCACTCTTACAAGCACTAAGAGATGTACCAATTTATGCTAGAACTGTTAGAGATATTTGCATTAAGAAACCTGGAAGAAGAGCTAAAGATCCCCTCACAATCCATGTGTTGGGTGATCTAGCTGCTCTAATGACAGGTAAAAACCCCCCTGTGAAATATGGTGACCGTGGTCATCCTACGGTCACAGTGCAGGTTGGAAAAACTTTTGTTTCTAGAGTTCTAGTAGATCTAGGTGCCGCAATAAAAATTATGACACTTGAAACCGCACAATTATTGCAGTTAAAGAATGTAATTAGGGAAACCCCAACCATTCTGGAGCTAGCCGACCGCTCCACAATCAAACCTGAAGGAGTCATTGAAGACCTGATAATTTCAGTTGAATCATGGAACTACCTAGCTGATTTTATTTTATTACGAACTAAAACAAAGTTGGGGGGTCATCCATTGATTTTAGGGAGACCTTGGCTGGCTACAGCAGATTCCTTCATCAGTTGTAGATCAGACTCAATGACAATTTCTAATGGATGTGAAACCAAACAACTTAGTCTTTACCCTCATGCTACACCTGTGATTAATAATGATAACTCTATATGGTTAGATTATGAGGATGATGAGACCCAACCCATTTTGACTATCGGACAAGCTTTAACTCTTAAAGATTCAACCGAGGATGAATTAATTAGCAATTTTATTTTTGAACCTTCTTCGGTTAATTCTGAAATATATGATCACTTGACTACAATCTTGAATCCTGAATCTCAGCAAAACCTTAAAACTGAAAATTCATCTCAGACATCAGTTGGCATCTCCTCCAAAAGTATAACAGTAGAAATCGAGCCTGGAAAAACATTAAATATAAACCCTGACCTAACAGATGCTGAAACACAACAGTTAATAAAGCTACTCCATGAGAATAAAGAGGAATTCGCATGGGATTACACAAATATGAAGGGAATTTCTCCTGAATTATGTACTCATCGTATTTATATTAAAGAGGGATCTCATCCAGTCTGTCAACCCCAACGACGAATGAATCCCAATTTAAGGGAAATTGTGAAAGAAGAACTTCAAAAATTGTTGAATGCAAGATTTATATATCCTATATCTGATAGTGAATGGGTTTCTCCATTAGTAATTGTACCTAAGAAAAATGGGAAATGGAGAGTGTGTGTAGATTACAGAGCTCTAAATAAGGCCACTCAAAAAGATCATTTCCCTTTACCATTTATTGATCAGCTACTAGACAATTTGGCAGGCAAGAGATTCTTTCCCTTTTCGGATGGATTTAGTGGATATAATCAGATCAAGATTGCACCCCAAGATCAAGACAAGACCACCTTTACTAGTCCATGGGGGACTTTTGCCTATAGAGTTCTTCCATTTGGATTATGTAATGCACCAGCAACATTTCAAAGAGCAGTAATAGGGATTTTTTCTGATATGCTTAATGATTCCTTAGAAATATTTATGGATGAATTTACTCCTTATGGTGTGACTTTTGAAGATGCATTACAAAACATTGAGAAAGTACTTAAACGATGTAGAGAAGCACATCTTGCCTTAGGTACTGAAAAATGCCATATGATGATGAATCAAGGTATTGTATTGGGACACTTTATCTCATTCCTAGGAATTCAAGTTGATCCATCTAAAATACAGGTAATTTAGACTCTTCCTATCCCTAAAACACAAACTGATGTAAGAAGTTTTTTAGGACATGCTAGGTATTATAGAAGATTTATCAAAGATTTTTATAAAATAGCTTCTCCTTTTTTTGTGTTACTTATGAAAAATGTTGAATTTAAGTGGACTGATGATTGTCAGAAAGCATTTAATGAACTTAAACATCAATTGTCTATAACTCCCATTTTAAGAGGACCTGACTGGGCACTCCCCTTTCATATATCCTCTGATGCTTCAGATGCTGCAACTGGAGCTGTCTTGGGTCAAGAAGAAAACAATCTTCCCTATGCTATCTATTTTATTAGTAAAAATATGACCTCTGTTGAACTTAATTATACAGTCACCGGGAAAGAATTCTTAGCAGTCATTTATGCTATTAATAAGTTTCGAAATTACATTACCGGTTACACTACTTTTGTTCATACTAATCACTCGGCCATTAAATATTTAATGAACAAATCAGTTACAAATGCTCGAGTTACCAGATGGTTATTACTATTACAAGAATTTGATATCACAATTGTAGATCGACCAGGTAAAAAAAATGTAGTTGCTAATTTCCTTTCTCGGCTAAAAACTGATGAAAATACTCCAGTTGATGATTCCTTTCCTGATGAATATTTATTTGCAGTATCTGCTCACTCACCTTGGTATGCAGACATTGCTAATTACTTAGTTGTAGGGAAGCTACCATCACACCTATCGCACAGAGAAAAGAGAAAGATCATTTAGCAAAGTGTTAGGTACAGCTGGATAAGCGGATGTCTTTTTCACACCGGACTCGATCACGAAATTCGGAGATGCATCAGAGAAGATGAAATTTATGATATATTGAAGGCTTGTCATGATAGCCCTTGTGGAGGGCATTTTGCTGATAAAAGAACAGCACACAAAGTTCTTAGAATGGGTTATTACTAGCCTTCACTTTTCAAGGATGCAAAGAAATATGTTAGGGCTTGTGATAGCTACCAAAGAATGGGGCAGCCTAATCACAGGTATGAAATGCCACTTAATCCTCAGGTAATACTTGAGCCTTTTGAAAGATGGGCGCTAGACTTTATAGGTCCCATTAATCCTCCATCCAATCAAAGAATTTATATACTGGTCTTTACAGATTATATAACAAAATGGGTAGAAGCTAAGGCACTCCTCAAAGCTAATGAAGAATCAGTTTTAACCTTTTTATTTGAAGAAATATTTGTTAGGTTTGGATTTCCTAGAGAACTAGTCACAGCTGGAGGACCTCCTTTTAATGCTCATGGCTTCAAAGATACACTACAGAAATATCACATTAAACATAAAATGACTACACCTTATCACCCCCAGGCCAATGGGCAGGTGGAAAGTATGAATAAAGTCATAGAAGCCATTTTAACAAAAATAGTAAAGGACAATAGAAGGGACTGGTTTCAAAGGTTGCCTGGAGCATTATGGGCTTACAGAACTACTTGGAGGAATACTACGGGTTTCTCACCTTGCGAATTAGTTTATGGTAAAAGTGTTGTTCTTCCTGTGGAATTTGAAATCAAAACCTTAAGGACTGCTTTAGTTGTTAACCTTGACTTGACTGATGCATAGACAGCTAGGTTGCAACAGCTCTAGGAATTGGATGAAAAGAGGTTGGATGCCATCCATCAAAACAACCATGATACAATAGCAAAGAACCAGGTGGCGTGATAAAACCATTAAGCATAAGCAGTTCCAAAAAGGTAATTGGGCTCTACTGTATGACTCTCATTTTGAAAAATTTCAAGGTAAATTAAGAACAAGGTGGCTAGGACCCTATGAAGTAGATACTATTTTTCCAAATGGAACAGTCAGACTCTTAACGATTGATGATTCCAGAACACCATTATTAGTGAATGGGTATCAACTCCGTTTGTATCAACAACCTATTTCTAAAGAAGATTTCAAAGCTACTTGCATGACAGACATACACTATGCCTTTTTGGGGGAACTTGCTATCCCTCAATGCACTTGATTTTCTGTTTATGTATTTATTTTTAGATTAGATTCCTTAACTAATAATCCTTGTAAAGGGTTTCCATGTTACAATTAATTATTTTGCAGATCTTAGCTTCGGAAGGTGGCTGAGAAGAAAAGTTCCAATCTAGGGAGAACTAAGATGTGGCTTGGAGAAGCATTGCCATCTCACTTCAGAGCACAATTCATTCTTCTTACATTTTTCCCCCATTTCCCGCCGCTAAAACACCATTTCCCTTTGCTGAAACACCATTTCCCGCTGCTGAAACACTATTTCCTAGAACTCTACCAGGAGGCATATCAAATCTTTTTACAGGCCAGATGGGTGGATTACTTCAGAAGACTTCCAGATTTCGATTCACAGCAGGTTCTGGAATTTACATGTAATCTGAGGGAAGGATACTCCACTGTCCAAGGAGTGCGAATTCCAGTAACAGAAGAGGATATAGCACAAGTTTCAGGACTACCAACCAATGGTACTCGCTGGTTCAGCAGGAAACACCTCATTCTCCATGCACAGCAATATTTTCTGTTACCAGGGGAGCATGTTGAACCCAAAGGCAGGGGCGTTGCACTTCGATCACTACCACCACCATGGCAAAAGGTTGCAAAATTTGTTAAGCACTATTTTACCTGTGAGGGTCACTATCAGGTAGTCTACCAACATGACTTTGTGATTTTAAATCATTTGAGTCATGGTCGTTTAATAAATATGCCCTATTATCTACTTGGATGTCTAAAAAATATGGCACATTATACTGTGAAAGCAAGGCACCAACTCCTTTCCCTTACACACCATCGTTTGGCCCAGCTCTTAATAAATAGAGGTTTTTCCCTGCACAATCCACCTCCCATCAATAATCCTCCTCAGCAAGCTGAGGAAAATTTCTAGCAATCCGAGGAAAACTCCCAGCAAGCTGCTGAAAATCAGCAATCGGCAGCAGAAACTCCACAATTAAGCACTGAAAATTTGCAGCAGACCCCAACCCTTAACTAAGCTGAACCATCCACTCCCATGGTCCATATCCCTACTGATGATTCAGACGAAAATACCCCCATCAGTACGCTTAAGAGGAAGAAGCAACAGGAAGCTACAACCCCACTAAAAAGAAAACCCAGGGCCTCAGTTTCCCATAATCTCCCTATCTTAAGGAAAAGTGCCCGAAAGAGAAAATCTATTGTTCTTCCTGCCTCCTTACCACGGCGACGAACAAGGTCGTCCATAGTAACTGATTACATTATCCCAAATTCCCCACCCATCACTCTAAAATCTCGTATTCCGCCCAGCCCTGAACCTTCACTTTCCTCACCGTCGCGTGCCAAAATTCAGAGCATTCACGATTTTGTGACATCATTTTTCTCAAAAGAGGCAGCTACTCCACAAGAACCAGCTGTCGATACATCTGAAGTAAACATCCAAGACGATATAGGGTATGTGGCTGATACACAAGAACCAGCCACTGACCCAATAGGTGATACACAAGAACCACCTGTTGGGAAACAAAAGGAAAACGACCTAGATATGGCTAATACACAAGAACCAGCCACTGACCCAACAGGTGATACACAAGAACCACCTGTTGTGGAAACAAATGATGAAGTTAATACTGAACAGCAATTCTCTCCTCCAGTGGAACCTGCAAGTACAGAAGCCCCGGTTACTTTAGCCTCCTTGCAGGAAGAAAACGAGTTTTTGAAATCTGAAATCAAGGCTTATCAGCAAGAATTAAAAATGGTCAGGGAAGCCTACGAAAAGGAACTTAATCTGTACATGTTAGCTCAGGTAGCATCGACAGCTGAAAAGAGTGCAAGAAAGGATCAATACAGTGAATACGTGTGCAGCGAATGTGGTGATCTCTATACTCGAACAGGTTATAAGATAGTTGAAGTTCCATTGTCTGGAGCCAGTCCAGTACTTCCTCCTATTATAGTAAAAAAGGAATACCCTGCTCTTACATAAGAACCAACAGGCTCTTCAAGAATTTTAGAGAAAGGAACAAAAACACCCCGGCCTACCCAAGTTGTTACAAAACAGAAACCAGTAGCAAAGTCGTTTACAACTAAGGTTACACAGATTGAACCTCCCTGTGTCAGCAGTTCTTACACACAGACTTCCAGTTTTCAAAAACTAAGTAGCACATGGAATACAGAGTATGAATTCTCACAAGGAAAGGCATTTCAGCAACAGAAGTCATTATGGCTCAACCATTCATACAAAAATTGGGAAGTGCTTGAACAATCTCGTGCACAATATAAGGAGAATAAGAAATTAAAAACCAGACTCTCCCTCATCTTTGACTTGGTCTAGCGGTTACTTTCTACAAGGAAACCCTCTTTTAATTATTCTGTATTTTTGAGAGAACGTTTAGCGTTCCTCCAAATAAAAGCAATCAAGGATGGAAGACCCCACCAGGTATCTACACCACAGCAATTTATTGAGACCTTCGTAGAAGCACCAAATATGACCAAAACTTGATGTGTGAACTCTATCTTCACAATGAGGCTATGCCTGAAGATAGAAAGCTTAATTTACTTCCTATGGTTGGTGATATGCAAATAAGAGCCTTTATTTCCTTCTTGGCCAATCAACTTACTTGGCATAATGCTTTTATGTCAGCAGCACATAATGAGGAGAATTGTCTCCTCTGGATCCGTGCTGAGCCACAACATGTAGCTGTCTTCATTGCAGAACATCAACGAATTCTACGAGAGCCAGGGATGACTAACCATATCACGAAACTACAGGCAGCAATCTTGGAAGACTGCCAGTATTATGTGAAAAATAAAGGAGCTCTGGCTATAAAAGCCAATAATCTATTCTTGGAACACTGTCCTAAAGAGAGACAGGAATATCATCCTTATAATCCTCTCAATCTTCAGGTGGCAATCTCATGCATACCTAATTATGTTAGATGCATTACACAGTGTGCTGAACGATGGATTGGTTACCACTTTCATTTCCCTTTCTTATGGCTACCTGGACAGCAATATAAGGCTTAATATAAATTAACCAAAAAGGAGGAGCTGGCAGCATGGCAGAAACTTCAGAGTGTCTATGGGTTTAGAGACATGGTTGACAGCACCTTCCATACTTACTGCATAAGCAATTTGCATTGTTCATCCCAGTATTCCGACTCAGATTCAGACTAGACGTTGCATGCGTACATGCAACATTTTCAGTTGGGGGGGATGTTAGGACCCCATATTGCCCATTTTTGACCCTATATTTTGTCATAATATTACCCTTTTCAACTCATAGTTGAAAGCCTTTATTAGTATGTTGACCCAATCCTTCTAAAGGTATACAGTAACTCTTCTCATTGCTATATGTTTAATTATTCAACACATAATCATGCTATCTTTATAATTGATCCTTGAAGTTGACTAAGTTGCTGAACAATTGTTGAAACTGCCTAAAGCTGGCAGGACTATATTTTGCAGTTGCTGAAACAGCGGAGACAACATGAACCTCAAATCTGAAACAGTAAGGACACATATGAATCTCAAGGAAATAGTTGAGATTTATGCACCAGGATTGTGAAAACAAAGGAATCCGATTGATCTAAATAAACTGTTGCATTGGTTGTAACGTTCATAATTTACATTACTGTAACAACATTCTGTTAACGGGAAATGATTTCCCTATTTTTGTACAAAGGGATGAACTAGAATTTTTACTGAAAATATTTTTGTAATAGATGTCTCATCTATAAAGAGGAGACATCTACATTAGAGAGGGATAAAAAAGAGGGAGATGAACAAGCTGTAACACAGGGATTGTAGTGAAAGGACAAGACTGAACCTTTCTTGTAATATGGTATATTGACGGATGAATAAAATTCTGTTCTGAGTATTTTAACTTAGTTTTTATGTCCTGGGGAATCTTTTGAGAAGGACAGGGCCCACCTTCATCACAAGATTCACCCATCTTCTTTCTATTGTGTGTTGTGTGTGAATTATGTTTATACCTCATTTACGAGCACCACTTCTGATGGTAATTTACTTTTGCTAAGACTATGTTCTTCTTTTCGATTGATGTTGTACATGCGTGCCTCACCGGTGATTAGGATTTACAGAGTGTATTGGTGAACTGGATAAACAGGGGCAGGTGCTGAATGTTCCTACTCTGGGGGATAGGGTCATGATCCTTTGTTATAGGACAGCCATTGTTTCCTTTTTGCAGATTTATTTTCTTTAATCAATTATTTGTTCTTATTCAATTCCTGCAATAGATCATAGCTGGTGTAACACATAGTATAGATTTAACAAAGTGTGAATTGTTTATACTACAGCTTTTTAATGCTATTAAAATTAAGTACATACAGTACGTAGTCACCTTTGAAATAATCAGACTTTCCTGGGTTGACAATTTATGTGGCACTCGACTGTTTAAATTAATAAGCAATTCATGTGGTTGTGAGTGTAGCAAATGTGTCTCTTATGTTTCATATGTATCTTTTTATGTTTCATAGTTCATTTCATATTCATTTCCAGTGAAATTTTCTAAGTTAGATAAGGTAGAATTCAATTTTATTGCTCTGCCTGTGGGAAATTTTCATGTTTCAATGTTCTTCTGTTGAAAAGGATTCATGTTGCCCATGCCCTTTTCACCCTCCTAAGCAATCTCTCCATTCCGCATTGCTTTCAAACTAAATTGCTCGACTCTCCACCTATCTTGCCTCACGAAGTAATTTGTGCCTTTGTATTAAATTCTCTGTTCATTGCAGTCCATTGGTCCCATACCATCCCAGAAAAATAGTCATTCATAAAAATCACGTCTTGTATCCATATTCACTTACTAGCCTAAGATTGATATTGCATTGTAAGTCATCTCAGACCATTTCATTTATCCATTCACTGAGCGTGACTCGGAGAGAGCCCTCTCCTATTCTGGTAGGGCTAGCTACCAGATTGAGCGTGGTTTGTGGTTACCCTGAATTTTTCCTTCATTCAACCTAAGGCAGATTTCGGTTTGAAGAACATAGTGGAAACCATACTGGGGACGAAATCAATCCCCTTGCTTCTTAATAATTCTAAGCTTCCAGATGATAAGTTTAGGATTTGATAGCCTGAGTAAAGTTGGTTGTGTCCTTTGATTCTTCTCAATAGCATGTTGACTTCTAGAAGATACACTAGAGCTAATCCAGATCCCCACCCTCCGCACATCTACGAAAATCCCAATTTGATTTCAAGAATTCATCATCAAGTAATCTCTATATCGCCCGTGTTCAAATCCCATTAATGCCCAGACATTTTTTAGTATATTGAAAAGCTAGAGTTTGATGAGCAGTTTGAATTATTGTTGTTCAAAACCAAATCCGAAAGGGCAGTTGACTCTACTGTCCACAATCCACAGTTTCTATAGACTTGGAGACGGAAAGAGCTAACCGGCCGATTGATAACTACATAGTATCTCAGCTTCAAACTTCAATTGCTAGCCCCTTACAAACTGTGCACACTCCTCCAACACCTCCGAGGAAAAATCCGCCAAGAGTGATGGCTGCCCGTTTCGCACCTCTCGTCTTCCCTCAAGTTTTAGATGATATGCCCGCTAATTACCAAAGAAAAATCCCATTTTTTTATGGCACCCCTGATGACATTACTACTCAAGAGCATGTGGATAGAATGGTAGACTTCTATCAACTTCATGAGATCGATGCAGAGAATGTGGCAATGAGACTCTTTGTACAGACATTTGCAGGTGAAGTGAGGAAATGGTTCAGAGGTTTGCCAGCTGCACGTATCGCTACCTTGGCTGACCTACAAAGACAATTTTCAAACCGCTGGGAAGTGAAAAAGAATCCTCTTCAAATTCTGGCCGAATATGAGCAAATCAAAAGAAATGCTAGTGAGTCGGTCCAAGATTATTGCATTAGATTCAATTCAGTTTATAACGAAATTCTAGATCATCTAAGGCCACCTGTGGGACTAGCCATGGTGAAGTTCCCGGATGGTTTTGATGCTGACATGGCTTATCAATTGAGAGAAAGAGAACCGGTCATAATGGAAGACATGCAGAAGATAGCAGTCAACATTGAAGCAAATCTGCTTCCCAAGAGAGCTAGAGCAAAGGAAAAGAAGAAGGTCACTACAAAGGAAGAATATTCCTCGGTAGATCAGCTACTTCGGAAGGTAGAGCAGATGCTTGAAAGAGTGAAACTTGAAAAACTGGAGCCACAAGTTAGAAATCCTAACTTCCATGGCCAACAACAACCACAGTATAGAATAAGACAGAGAGATCAGCGAGCTCAAGAGCCGATTGCACAACGACCAGTACAGACACCTTTACAGAAAAATTTTGTGCATGGACCGGAATCAGATGAGGATGGGAATGTAATAGGCGAAGAAAATCACCTCTTTACTCCTGATGATTTGCCTACTTATCTCACTGAAGAGGAGGAGTATGCAGAGAATTCAGCTGCACACAAAGACGTAGATTTCATTCTAGCAAGCGACACCGTCTTGGAGGAAGAATCAGATGAATACCAAAGAGGATACATGAATGCTTTGTCCGCCCAATAGCAGCGATATTCACTTAGAAACAGAGATGTGCCGGTCAGACCCATTCAAAAAAAGAAGGATGTTGAAGTGTCAAAGAATGATTCAGCAGCGACACAAAGGAAAGGAAAGGAGGTGATTGATCCGGAGAGTAGCAAATCAACATCAGCAGAACCATCACATCAGCAAGTTTGATCGAAAGAAAAGGAGAGGAAGGAAATCCCAGTCAAAGAGGTAGAAAAGATTCTCGCTTTCAATTTAGAGAATGAGATTTCTAAATTGAAGATATCCATCCCCTTGACTAAAATAACGAAGAACATCAGCTATAGAGGACAAGTATCTAAAATGTTGAATTTGGACCCAATGTCTGACATGGTGAATGCCGAAGATGATCAAACTGAAATGATTTTTGGGCCAACATCGAATGGTGAATCTCATGATAGTGATGTGCCACCATTTTATATCAATTTAAGATTGCATGATTTTGTGTTACATAACGCCATGTTCGATTCCGAAGATTCTCATAATCTCATGCCCAAGGCAATCATGGATAAGCTTGGTCTAGACATCACCCGGAAATATCATGATCTCTATTCGTTTGATTCCAGTAGAGTAAGATGTATAGGTCTCATCAAGGACCTGGTTGTGAGTTTGGATCAGCTCCCAATGAAGAATGTTTTGATGGATGTTGTGGTAGCAGATATTCCTCCAAGCTTTGGCATACTTCTTTCCAGGACTTGGGTTGCGAAACTGAAAGGGACACTACAGCTAGATTTCTCCTATGCAACGATTCCAGTGTTTGGACAAATGAGGAAATTGTATCGGGAACAAAAAAATGAAATACATGATCACAAGCAGGGAGAAACCCATAAATCATCCAATTAACTATGTACATACAGATTTAGAGTCTTTTGTTTTGTATTCAGATAGTTTCAATGATATAGATAGTCAATTAGTAGAAGCAGATGATATTCCGGAAATAACAGAAAATTTCAGAGGAGTTTTAAAGAAAGAGGAACAAGAATAACAGAACACCGTTAGGCAATCAACTAAAAGTAATGGACAACAGGCAGACAAGGCACAACAAATAGATTTCCAACACTTGCAAGAGGAGGAAGAAGGTTTGTGGGCCATGGATTTCGATGGAGCAGTGGGAAATGATGGCGTTGGCATTGGAATTTGGGTACACAGTCCTTTCTCCACCCAAAAAAAAGTCCCTAGTAACGTGCGGGTATGCTCATACAAGTTGGCTTTTGAGTGTTCAAATAATGAAGCTGAGTATGAAGCTCTGATTGCTGGCCTAAAGATTCTAAGAAAGCTGAATGCTAAGAGGATTTTAGTATATGGCAACTCCGAATTGATTATCAAGTAGGTCAGAGGCGAATATCAAGCAAAGCATCCTAGGATGCGGGCTTACCGTAATGCAGTTCTAGACATTTTAAAATTATTTTCAGAATACACCTTGACATGTGTGCCTCGTATACAAAATAGCATTGCTGATGCTCTTGCCAAGGCAGCAAGTAGTTTGAAGATCCCAATGAACTCCAACAATAAATTCGAAATCCATGTCAAGCATTGTCCAACCGTTCGAGACAATGAGAGGTATTGGAAAGTGTTCCAAGATGATGAGGAGATTGATGATTTTCTGCAAAACAAAGGCAAGTTCAAAGAGACCTCAATTGATGAAGAAAATGACGATGATAAAGGTAATGGTACAAATGAGGTGCAGATCAATGAAATGGATGTATTGCAGCGTTTGAATAACGTTATTCCCAAAGGCTTGATACCTCTAGAAGAACTCTTTGATCAAGATGATGTAGCCTGCAAGCCAACATTGCAGCCAATAGAGAAGGGTGTGGAAGAGGTCAATATCGGAACAGCTGCAAATCCTAAATTGGTAAAATTGTCCAAAGCATTGCCGCCAAAGATCAAGGACAAATATATCAGTTTGATGTCTTCATTTGCAGATGTGTTTGCTTGGGACTATTCTGACTTAAAGACATATGACACCAATATAATTCAGCACACTATATCGATCAACCCAATCAAAAATCATTCAAACAGAAGTTAAGAAGGTTAAATCCAAAGTTGTTGCCATCTATTGAAAAGGAGATAAACAGGTTGTACAAATCAGGGATCATTGTGCCCATGAGATTTTCGTATTGGATCTATAACTTGGTGCCCGTATGGAAGAAGACAGGTGAGATTCGCTTATGCATTGATTTCAGAAATCTCAACAAAGTTTCATTGAAGGACAACTATCCACTGCCCAAAATGGACGATATACTTCAACGAATAGTGGGAGCATCTTGTATGTCACTGCTTGATGGTTATTTCGGATATAACCAAGTTTCTGTCCATGAAGATGACTGAGACAAGACAACGCTCACCACTCCATGGGGAACCTTTCATTACGCTAAAATGCCTTTCAGTTTGACGAACGCAGGTGCCACATTTCAGCGGGCAATGGACTTAGCTTTTGAAAATGAGAAGGATGTCTTTTTGGTTGTGTATCTGAATGATTTGACGGTGTTTTCCAAATCTAATGAAGAGCACATGTACCATCTTAAAACTGTCTCCCAAAAGTGCAGAAAATATGGCTTGTCACTGAATCCAAAGAAGAGCTTGTTCGCCATGGAGGAAGGCAAACTACTCGGGCACATTATCTCAAAGGATGGCATTCGTATTGACCCAGCACATGTGCAAGCAATTCAGCAAATCGATCTGCCCCGGAATAAAAAAGAGATACAATCGTTTAATGATAAGATGAATTTTCTACGCCGCTTTGTACCTAATCTTGTTGAACACCTAAGAGAGATGACAAGCATGCTTAAGAAGCACAGCCAAGGGAACTGGATGGAAGAGGCTGTAAAATCTTTCAATTTGGTCAAATTGGCTCTTTCCTCAGCTCCAGTTCTAGTTAGCCCGGAATACACTCAAGATTTCATATTGTTTTCATTCGCTTCAGAGCATACTATAGCAGCGGTGTTATTACAAAAAAGAGAGGATCATGAAAAACCCATCGCATTCTTTAGCAGAGCTATAAGAGATGCAGCCTTAAAGTACAACATCATTGACAAGCATGCTCTTGCACTTGTGAAGGCATTGAAAGATTTCAGGGCATATATTCTACATTCTCACATTTTGGCCTATGTTCCTAACGTTGTTGTCAAAGATGTTTTAGTGCAAACTGATCCAGAAGGAAGAAGAGGCAAGTGGATTGCAGCCTTGCTAGAATATGATGTGGAAATAAAGCCCACTAAGCTGGTGAAAGGACATGGATTGGAAAAGTTAATGGCTGAATAAAACTTGCATGCCTGGGACATAAATCTGATCGCTGCCTTGTCCAATGAGGATGAGGAAGAATCGTCAATTCAAGTATCTGAAATGTTTTCTCTTTCTCCATGGTATACAGATATCATATATGTGCTGAAAAATTTGTCACCACCGCCCGACATGACTAGAAACAAAGCAAGAACACTCAAGTTGAAGGCTTCCAAGTTTTGCATTCTAAATTCTGCACTGTATTAGAAAGATCCTGGTGGTGTTTTGTTAAATTGTTTGGTGGAAAAGGAAGAAAAGAAAGTCGTGGAGGACTGCCACCAAGGAGACTGCGGTGGTCACCTTTTTTGGAAGTCAACAACAAACAAAATTCTGAGAGCAGGGTACTATTGGCCGACATTGTTTGCTGATGTATATAATATGGTTAAGCGTTGTCATAAGTGTCAGATTTTTGAAGGAAAGTAGAAGTTACAGCCTTTACCACTTAAGCCTATTGAGGTGAGTGCCCCTTTCCAGCAATGGGGCTTGGATTTCATTGGTGAAATTCATCCCACTTCTTCCTAACAGCATAGATGGATCCTCACAGCCACAAATTTTTTCACGAAATGGATTGAAGCAATTCCCACCAGACAAGCTATAGATGTGGTAATCATTTCATTCCTTGAAAATAACATCTTGTCTCACTTTGGTTTCCCGAACAAGCTAATCACTGATAACGCAGTAGCTTTCAAATCAAAAAGGATGGTAGAGTTTTGTCATAAATATCACATCATTTTGGGTCACTCAACTGCCTATCATCTGCAAGGCAATGGGTTGGCAGAATCTTCGAACAAATCATTGGTCAACATAATCAAGAAGCTGCTGGAAATAAATAAGAAGAGCTGGCATAAGAGGTTGGTAAATGCACTTTGGGCAGATCGGGTCAGTGTGAAGAAATCCATAGGTACGTCACCATTTGAGCTTGTTTATGGAGTTGATACAGTATTTCCTACCTCTCTCACTGGCCCGGTAGTCAAACTTCTTGGCAGTGAAGAATATCCCATGCAGAGAAGGTTGAATCAAATGGTCCATTTGCAGCAGACCAGAGAAGAAGTTTTCAAGAACACATACAAATTGCAGGAGAAAATCAAGAAAATTTATGACAGAAAGGCGAAGGTGGAAAAATTTCAGGTGGATGATGTGGTGCTGAAGTGGGATGCAAGGAATGAAGAGAAAGGCAAGCACGATAAGTTTGAGAACCTCTAGAAAGGTCCTTTCAAGATTGCAGCATATCGGGGGCAGAATGCCTTTCTTCTGAAGGAAATGAACGGGGAAGATTGTCCAGGAGGGTTGATCAATGGTCGGCTGCTTAAGCAGTACCATTTCTAAGTTATTAACGTTGCTTCCATTGTCACTGTAAATACCATTTTACTTCAGTTTAGTTAGAGTTTGTCTAGTTAGTCTTCAAGTCATTTCAATGTCAAATTTGAGTCAGTTTTTGGTCATTTCAGTTTCATAAATGAATCAGAGTCTTGTGTTATTTTTCAAAATGATGACTCCATAGCCCAATGGACGAAGGCACTGTCTAGCACTTCCAGAGATATGTTGTTCTTCGCACCTCCAAGGAGCTACCATCCCCCATTGGAGCCAATGTTAGAGTCGGTCTGGTCAGTCCTCCGTCAAAGATCAAAAATCTTTATGCATTTCATTTTTAGGTGTCCCGCTCCATCCACCCAGCTACATTCCTCTAGGGGCATGCCATAATCTGATGGAGAAGGTCATGCTAGTCATTCCCCCTCATGTCTAGCTCCTGCTCGCTCAGGTTTTTTGTCAATAATCACCAAAGTCCATGACAGTCAAGGTCGAGTCCTTTAGAGGACAAAAGTCATTTTTCAATAGTTGGGTCCAGGGATTCATCAATTTGGTCTTTGAACATATCCAGTAAGGCCATGCAAGCCAGAGTGAGGCCCTTACATATTCATGCTTTAGAGAGTTTCATCATCAAGTGGATAGACTTCGACTATTCTTCAAAATTCTATTTTGAAGAAAAGTCAAACAGTGTCAGTTATGATAAAATTTTCAAAAAAGTCATCAGTTGATTTCTTTAGGTGCAGGCATGGTTTCCGTGGCCAAATGTCCTGTCATGCAATCCCTACAAACAGTGCTGAATATTTCATCATTTGAGCTAAAATTTCAAAGGGAAAGTGAAAATCAGTGTGTTTTAAAGTCAGTGAAAAAGTGTCAAAACATAACATTAGAAAAATGGGTTTTTGAGGAAGCAAAAATTTAACCCATCACTTCCAAGGCTATATATACAAGTTTTCATCAAAATCAAAGTCATTGCGCTAATCCAAGACTTATAGAAACGTTGCAAAGGGTTTGAGTGTGCATCGTGCATGTTTGAGTGAGTTGGAGGCGATTTCAAGGAGCGCGACGCATATACGCATGGGCGCAGCGCACACAGAGCCGACCCTCCGTTCAAGTTTTCCACGGGCACGACGCACACCCAGGGCACGGCGCACTGGGTTTTGCACGCGGCGCACATAGACCAAGGGCCGAAACAAGGCCAAATCACCTCCAAATTTTTGTGAAGCCCATCAAAGTGAAAGGTAGGCTCTATGACATGACTTGTTCATCAAATTTCATAAATGATATGGTGGTTTATGGTGATGTTTGAATGCAACCAAATTCATAAAATTAACCACAAAGAAACACTAAAAACCATGATGGCTAGGGTTGCAAAGGTGTGGTGTTAGTGCCAAGGTTCCATTTCACCCATCATTTTCCCGTCACCTACCATTTTTTCCTATCCTCCCTTTCTCATTTTTCCTATTATCCCTACCCTAAAATACTACCAAACCCTCTCCCCTATCCCTCCACTCTTTGGTCAACATAACACCCCAAACCCTACCTTGTCAAAACCCCAAAAGCCTACCCTATCAAAATACCCAAACCCCTTCCACATCCCTAAACAAACTTCTCCCTTTAACCCCTATTCCTATTACAGTACTCCCGTCCTAATATCCTTATTTCATTGTTCCCCTTGGTGACAGAGATCACAAAGGCACCCAGCCTCACACCATCATCAAAGGGTAGCCTAGGTACAATACACGCAACAGTCATCGCTTCACAACATTAATCAGAGTATGATATGGAGGCACAAAGTGACTCATCCTCAGAAGAGCAGGCTCCTAGGAGACATCACAAGAGTGGCAAACATGTCAGGGATGAGCCCACTACCCTCACTGAATTACAAGCATGCCCTCTTTCCATGTCATGTTTAGCACCTAGCATGTTTTGAATTTTGTCAAAGGGTGGCAAATATTAGAGTTCATCATGAGTTGGCCCGTCTATTTGTGCTTCACCTACATGGAGGTCAGTCTATCTTGGCCGGGGTCACCTTCACATTGACACCCGAAACTATATCAGTGGCAACAGGTATACCAAATGTTGGAGAATAGTGGCATAAGAAGAAGAAGGTGGATAGGAAACACTATGAGCCTTACATCAAGGTCAGATTCTTGAGTCAGCTCACAAGAGTCTTTCCCTTCAGATACTTGAAATATGAGTATGTTCCACTCATGAAATTGACCATGAAGTACTTCAGCTGTGAGGGTAGGTTCTCTCGACTATATGCCTATCACATCCGGTTGCTCATGCACTTTACCAAGGTTAGGATGATGAACCTCCCATTTTTCATATGCAGGAACATAGAGAGGATGAACACATTCATCCTACATAAGACCCCTCAGCAGTAGCTTAACAGTGTGTATCACTTTTCTCTTATCCAGATTTTGGTAGATCATCAGTTGGGATTGCAAGGCATTGCTTGGGAGGAATTCATCTCCCGTGACTTCTTCAGCACATCACAGGTACTATCAGAGCCAGAGCAGGAGATGGGTGGTCCTTCTCATCAATATGAGCACCATGAGACCACTACCAAGCCAGTTTTTGTTACATATCAAAGAGGCAATAGGCACTTGTTTGCAGCAGCAAAGCGAGTGTTATCTCCACCCAGGGTGGAAGGGGCCTCGCTTCCGGCATCAACAACATAGGTACAAGACAAGGGCAAGAGGCCCGTGCATGATAAGGGGCCATCAGGTGAACAGGAGGCCAATTTCATCCTCATTCAGGATGATGAGGCAGAGGCGGAGAATGCCCAACTTAGGATGACTATTCAGGAGTAGAACATGGAAATCCAAGACTTTTCGCTCAATGTGGAGAGGGCCAGATGGATAATCAAGTATTTGGAGCAGAGGAACAAGCAACTTGAGGACCAGCATGTGATCATGTAGCTGCAAAGCATCCGTGAAAATCGACAAGCTGCCCAGCAAAGAAGGATCGAGCTCACTACCTTGGAGCAAGAGATCAACAATGACCGTGATTCATGGCTAGAGCGGATCAATATCCACCTGGAGAGACTGCTGGAGAAGGCCAACAGAGACAAAACCATACTGAGGAGGATGGCTTGTCATTACAGGGCACGAAACATGAGTGCAGAGGCCCGGATAAGGAGCTTGAAGGCTAAATTGAGCAGAGCAACAAAAGAGGCATAGGATTGGGAGCTCCAAATGAGAAATGGTTTACATTTTTGGATTTAGCATGCAAAATCATGACTACTGGCACTTGAGCAAGAAATTGTGGTATGATTTGAGTCTCCAGGAGGTCAAAAACACCCAAAAAATGGCCTCACTGCCCCTATTTTGACACACAGGAAGCAGTCTTGGGAGAATGAATATTTGGAGGGGAAAATGAGCTCCAAATTCAAAACTTCCTCTTGGGTTGGAAAGTAGATAGGACAGGATTTCCAACAAGCACACTTTGGCACATTTTGGACTCCTGCAAGTGCCTCAAAAGTGGCCCCAAAGTGGCGCGGCGCATATAGGAAAAAAGGTCAATTTCACCTCTGTTTCGCGAAATTTCGATTTGCAACTTCTCCAAAGTGGGCCCGCTTATCTACACTTCACCTTTTCGGCACCTAAGGCGGAATTTAAAGTATTTTCACTCCAAATGGGCTTCTATCCAAGTGGCAAAGGAAGGCAAACAGTGACCCCAAGCCATTTGTCATGTTTGTGATGCTGCACCTGTAGCTGATGTTTGGCTCTCCACCTTCATTTTGTAATGATTCGAGTAACTCCCCAACCCTTGGGCGTTCTATCTCTTCATGGCACATTATATATATTGTATGAACACTATTTGCAAAGAGTTGGTTGGCTTGTAACTTCTGGGAGACTGTGGGAAAGAAACTTTGTTTCTTCATTATATATTTTTTACAGACGATTAATGAAAGGCAGCGGCTCTGTTTCATGAGATTCATGTGGTTGTGAGTGTAGAAAATGTGTCTCTTATGTTTCATATGTATCTTGTTATGTTTCATAGTTCATTCCATATTCATTTCCAGTGAAATTTTCTAAGTTAGATAAGGTAGAATTCAATTTTATTGCTCTGCCTGTGGGAAACTTTCATGTTTCAGTGTTCTTCTTCTGTTGAAAAGGATTCATGTTGCCCATGCCCTTTTCACCCTCCTAAGCAATCTCTCCATTCCGCATTACTTTCAAACTAAATTGCTGGACTTTCCACCTATCTTGCCTCATGAAGTAATCTGTGCCTTTGTATTAAATTCTCTGTTCATTGCGGTCCATTGGTCCCATACCATCCCAGAAAAATAGTCATTCATAAAAATCACGTCTTGTATCCATATTCACTTACTAGCCTAAGATCGATATTGCACTGTAAGTCATCTCAAACCGTTTCATTTATCGATTCACTGAGCGTGACTTGGAGAGAGCCCTCTCCTGTTCTAGTAGGGCTAGCTACCATACTAAGCGTGGTTTGTGGTTACCCTGAATTTTGCCTTCATTTAGCCTAAGGCAGATTTCGATTTGAAGAACATAGTGGCGACCATACTGGGGAAAAAATCAATCCCCTTGCTTCTTAATAATTCTAAGCTTCCGGATGATAAGTTTAGGATTTGATAGGCTGAGTAAAGTTGGTTGTGTCCTTTGATTCTTCTCAATAGCACGATGGCTTCTAGAAGATACACCAGAGCTAATCTAGATCCTGACCCTCCGCACATCTACGAAAATCCCAATTTGATTTCAAGAATTCATCTTCAAGAAAGCTCTATATCGCCTGTGCTCAAATCCCATTCATGCCTGGACATTTTTGAGTATATTAAAGAGCTAGAGTTTGATGAGCAGTTTGAATTATCGTTGTTCGAAACCAAATCCGAAAGGGCGATTGACTCTACTGTCCACAATCCACAGTTTCTTGTAGACTTGGAGATGGAAAGGGCTAAACGGTCGATTGATAACTACATAGTATCTCAGCTTCAAACTTCAATTGCTAGCCCCTTACAAACTGTGCACACTCCTCCACACCTCCAAGGACAAATCCGCCAAGAGTGATGGCTGCTCGTTTCGCACCTCTCGTCTTGCCTCAAGTTTTAGATGATATTCCCGCTGATTACCAAAGCAAAATCCCATTTTTTTATGGAACCCCTAATGGCATTACTTCTCAGCAACATGTGGATAGAATGGCAGACTTCTATGAACTTCATGAGATCGATGCAGAGAATGTCGCAATGAGACTCTTTGTACAGAAATTTGCAGGTGAAGTGAGGAAATGGTTCAGAGGTTTGCCGGCTGCACGCATCGCTACCTTGGCTGACCTACAAAGACAATTTTTAAACCGCTGGGAAGTGAAAAATAATCCTCTTCAAATTCTGGCCGAATATGAGCAAATCAAAAGAAACGCTGGTGAGTTGGTCCAAGGTTATTGCATTAGATTCAATTCAGTTTATAAGGAAATTCCAGATCATCTAAGGCCACCTGTGGGACTAGCCATGGTGAAGTTCCCGGATGGTTTTAATGCTGACATGGCTTATCAATTGAGAGAAAGATGACTGGCCATAATGGAAGACATGCAGAAGATAACAGTCAACGTTAAAGCAAATCTACTGACCAAGAGAGCTAGAGCAAAGGCAGAGAAGAAGGTCACTGCTTCGGAAGGTAGAGCAGATGCTTGAAAGAGTGAAACTTGACAAACCGGAGCCACAAGTTAGAAATCCTAACTTTCATGGGCAGCAACAACCACAATATAGAATAAGACAAAGAGATCAGCGAACCCAAGAGCAGACTGCACAACAGCCAGTACAGACACCTTTGCAGCAAAATTTTGTGCATGGACCAGAATCAGATGAGGACGGGAATGTAATAGGTGAAGAAAATCACCTCTTTACTCCTGATGATTTGCCTATTTATCTCACTGAGGATGAATAGTATGCAGAGAGTTCAGCTATACACAAAGATGCAGATTTCATTCTAGCAAATTACATTGTCTTAGAGGAAGAATCTGATGAATACCAAAGAGGCTATATGAATGCTTCGTCCTCCCAACAGCAACGATATTCACTTAGAAACAAAGATGTGTCGGTCAAATTAATTCAGAAAAGGAAGGAGGTTGAGGCATCAAAGAATGATTCAGTAGTTACACAAAGGAAAGGAAAGCATGCGGTTGATCCGGAGAGCAGTAAGTCACCATCAGCAGAACAATCACATCAGCAAGTTGCATCGAAAGAAAAGGAAAGGAAAGACACCCCAGTCAAAGAGGTAGAAAAGATTCCCGCTTTTAATGTGGAAAATGAGATTTCTAAATTAAAGGTATCCATCCCCTTGACTGAAATAATGAAGAACAACAGCTATAGAGGACAAGTATCTAAAATGTTGAATGTGGACCCAATGTCCGACATGGTAAATGTTAAAGATGATCAGCCTGAAATGATTTTTGGGCCAGCATCGAATGGTGAGTCTCCTGATACTGATGTGCCACCATTTTATATCAGTTTAAGATTGCATGATTTTGTGTTACATAACTCCATGTTCGATTTCGGAGATTCTCGCAATCTCATGCCCAAGGCAATCATGGATAAGCTTGGTCTAGACATCACCCAGCAATATCATGATCTCTATTCATTTGATTCCAACATAGTAAGATGTATAGGTCTCATCAAAGACTTGGCTGTGAGTTTGGATCAGCTCCCAATGAAGAATGTTTTGATGGATGTTGTGGTAACAGATATTCCTCCAAGGTTTGGCATGCTTCTTTCTAGGTCTTGGGTAGTGAAACTGAAAGGGACACTACAGCTAGATTTCTCCTATGCAACGATTCCAGTGTTTGGAAAAATGAGGAAATTGTATTGGGAACAAAAAATGAAATACATGATCACAAGCAAGGAGAAACCCATATTACATCCAACTAACTATGTACATATAGATTTAGAGTATTTTGTTTTGTATTCAGATAGTTTCAATGATATAGATAGGTAGTTAGTAGAAGCAGATGATATTTCGGAAATAACAGAAAATTTCAGAGCTTTAAACAAAGAAGAACAATAACAGCAGAACATTGTTAGGCAGTCAGCTGAAAGTAATGGACAGCAAGAAGACAAGGCACAACAAATAGATTTCCAACACTTGCAAGAGGAGGAAGAAGGTTTTTGGGCCATGGATTTCGATGGAGCAGTGGGAAATGATGGTGCTGGAATTGGAATTTGGGTACGCAGTCCTTTCTCCACCCCAAACAAAGTCCCTAGTAACGTGCGGGTATGCTCATACAAGTTGGTTTTTGAGTGTTCAAATAATGAAGCTGAGTATGAAGCTCTAATTGCTGGCCTAAAGATTCTAAGAAAGCTTAATGCTAAGAGGATTTCAGTATATGGTGACTCCGAATTGGTTATCAAGCAGGTCAGAGGCGAATATCAAGCAAAGCATCCTAGGATGCGGGCTTACCGTAATGCATTTCTAGACATTTTAAAATTATTTTCAGAATACACCATGACATCTATGCCTCGTATACAAAATAGTATTGTTGATGCTCTTGCCAAGGTAGCAAGTAATTTGAAGATCCCAATGAACTCCAGCAATAAATTTGAAATCTATGTCAAGCATCGTTCAACCGTTCCAGACAATGAGAGATATTGGCAAGTGTTCCAAGATGATGAGGAAATTGATGATTTTTTGCAAAAAAAGGCAAGTTCAAAGAGACCTCAATTGATGAAGAAAATGACGATGATAAAGGTAATGGTATAGATGAGGTGCAGATCAATGAAATGGATGTATTGCAACTGAAGAATAACGTTATTCCCAAAGGCTTGATACCTCTAGAAGAACTCTTTGATCAAGATGATGTAGCCCGCAAGCCAACATTGTAGCCAACAGAGAAGGGTGTGGAAGAGGTAAATATCGGAACAACTGCAAATCCTAAATTGGTAAAATTGTCCAAAGCATTGCCGCCAAAGATCAAGGACAAATATATCAGTTTGATGTCTTCATTTGCAGATGTGTTTGCTTGGGACTATTCCGACTTAAAGACATATGACACCAATATAATTCAGCTCACTATTCCCATCAAGCCCAATCAAAAACCATTCAGACAGAAGTTGAGAAAGTTAAATGCAAAGTTGTTGCCATCTATTGAAAAGGAGATAAACAGGTTGTACAAATCAGGGATCACTGTGCCCATCAGATTTTCGAATTGGATCTCTAACTTGGTGCCCGTACGGAAGAAGATAGGTGAGATTCGCTTATGCATTGATTTCATAAATCTCAACAAAGTTTCATATAAGGACAACTATCCACTGCCCAAAATGTACCATATACTTCAGCGAGTAATGGGAGCATCTCATATGTCACTGCTTGATGGTTATTCCGGATATAACCAATTTTATGTCCATGAAGATGACCGAGACAAGACAACGTTCACCACTCCATGGGGAATCTTTCATTACGCTAAAATTCCTTTCGGTTTGAAGAATGCATGTGCCACATTTCAGCGGGCAATGGACTTGGCTTTTGCAAATGAGAAGGATGTCTTTTTGGTGGTGTATCTCGATGATTTGATGGTGTTTTCCAAATATGATGAAGAGCACATGTACCATCTTAAAATTGTCTTCCAAAAGTGCAGAAAATATGGCTTGTTGCTGAATCCAAAGAAGAGCTTGTTCGCCATGGAGGAAGTCAAACTACTCGGGCACATTAGATGAAAGGATGGCATTCGTATTGACCCAGCAAGTGTGCAAGCAATTCAGCAAATCGATCTGCCCCAGAATAAAAAAGAGATACAATCGTTTAATTGTAAGATGAATTTTCTACGCCGCTTTGTACCTAATCTTGTTGAACACCTAAGAGAGATGAAAAACATGCTTAAGAAGGACAACCAAGGGAAATGGACGGAGGAGGCTGTAAAATCTTTCAATTTGGTCAAATTGGCTCTTTCCTCAGCTCCAGTTCTAGTCAGCCCGGACTACACTCAAGATTTCATATTGTTTTCATTCGCTTCAGAGCATACTATGGCAGCAGTGTTATTACAGAAAAGAGAGGATCACGAAATACCCATCGTATTCTTCAATAGAGCTATAAGAGATGTAGCCTTAAAGTAAAACATCATTGAGAAGCAGACCCTTGCACTTTTGAAGGCATTGAAAGATTTCTGGGTATATATTCTACATTCTCACATTTTGGCCTATGTTCCTAACGCTGTTGTCAAAGATGTTTTAGTGCAGACCGATCCAGAAGGAAGAAGAGGAAAGTGGATTGTAGCCTTGCTGGAATATGATGTGGAAATGAAGTCCACTAAGCTTGTGAAAGGGCAGGGATTGGCGAAGTTAATGGTTGAATCAAACTTGCACGCCTTGGACATAAATCCGATCGCTGCCTTGTTTGATGAGGATGAGGAAGAATCGTCAATTCAGGTATCTGAAATGTTTTCTCTTTCTCCATGGTATTCAGATATCATATATGTGCTAAAAAATTTGTCACCACCGCCCAGCATGACTAGAAACAAAGCAAGAACACTCAAGTTGAAGGCTGCCAAGTTTTGCATTTTAAATTCTGCACTGTATTGGAAAGATCTCGTTGGCGTTTTGTTAAATTTTTTGGTGGAAAAGGAAGCAAAGAAAGTCATGGAGGACTGCCACCAAGGAGACTGTGGTGGTCACCTTTTTTGGAAGTCAACAACAAACAAAATTCGAAGAGCAAGGCACTATTGGCCGACATTGTTTGCTGATGTATATAATATGGTTAAGCGCCGTCATAAGTGTCATATTTTCGAAGGAAAGTAGAAGTTACAGCCTTTACCACTTAAGCCTATTGAGGTGAGTGCCCCTTTCCAGCAATGGGGATTGGATTTCATTGGTGAAATTCATCCTGATTATTCTGGACGGCATAGATGGATCCTCACAGCCACATATCTTTTCACGAAATGGATTGAGGAAATTCCCACCAAACAAGCTACAGATGCGGTAATCATTTCATTCCTTGAAAATAACATCTTGTCTCACTTTGGTTGTCCAAACAAGCTAATCACTAATAACACAACAGCTTTCAAATCAAAAAGAATGGTAGAGTTTTGTCATAAATATCACATCATTTTGGGTCACGCAACTGCCTATCATCTACAAGGCAATGGGTTGGCGGAATCTTCAAACAAATCATTGGTCAACATAATCAAGAAGCTGCTGGAAATAAATAAGAAGAGCTGGCATAAGAGGTTGGTAAATGCACTTTGGGCAGATCGGGTCAGTCAGAAGAAATCCATAGGTACGTCACCATTTGAGCTTGTTTATGGAGTTGATACAGTATTTCCTACCTCTCTCACTGCCCCAGTAGTCAAACTTCTTCAGGAGGCCGGCAGTGAAGAAGATCCCATGCAGAGAAGGTTGAATCAAATGGTCCATTTGCAGCAGACCAGAGAAGAAGTGTTCAAGAATACATCCAAATTGCAAGAGAAAATCAAGAAAATTTATGACAGAAAGGTGAAGGTGGACAAATTTCAGGTGGATGATGTGGTGCTGAAGTGGGATGCAAGGAATGAGGAGAAAGGCAAGCACGGTAAGTTCGAGAACCTCTGGGAAGGTCCTTTCAAGATTGCAGCATATCGGGGGCAGAATGCCTTTCTTCTGAAGGAAATGAATGGGGAAGATTGTCCAGGAAGGCTGATCAATGGTCGGCTTCTCAAGTGGTACCATTTCTAAGTTATTAACGCTGCTTCCACTATCATTGTAAATACCATTTTACTTCATTTTAGTTAGAGTTTGTCTAGTTAGTCTTCAAGTCATTTCAATGTCAAATTTGAGTCAATTTTTGGTCATTTCAGTTTCATAAATGAATCAGAGTCCTACGTTTTTTGTCAAAATGATGACTCCATAGCTCAATGAACGAAGGCACTGTCTAGCTCTTCCAAAAATCTGCTATTCTTGGCACCTCCAAGGAGCTACCATCCCCCATTGGAGCCAATGTTAGAGTCGGTCTGGTCGGTCCTTCATTAGAGATCAAAACCCTTTATGCATTTAATTTTTAGGTGTCCCGCTCCATCCACCCAGCTACATTCCGCTAGGGGCATGCCATAATCTGATAGAGAAGGTCATGCTAGTCATTCCCCCTCATTTCTGGCTCCTACTGGCTCAGGTATTTTGTCAATAATCACCAAAGTCCATGACAGTCAAGGTCTGGTCCTTTAGAGGACAAAAGTCATTTTTCGATAGTTGGGTCTAGGGATTCATTAATTTGGTCTTTGAACATGTCCAGTAAAGCCATGCAGGCTAGAGTGAGGCCCTTAAACAGTTATGGTTTAGAGAGTTTCATCGTCATGTGTATAGACTTCGATTGTTCTTCAAAACTATGTTTTGAAGAAAAGTCAAATAGTGTCATTTATGATAAAATTTTCAAAAACGTTGTCAGTTGATTTCTTCAGGTGCAGGCATGGTTTCCGTGGCAAAATGTCCTGTCGTGCAATCCCTGCAAAGAGTGCCGAAAATTTCATCATTTGAGCTAAAATTTCAAAGGGAAAGTGAAAATCAGTGTGTTTTAAAGTCAGTGAAAAAGTGTTAAAACATAACATTAGAAAAATGGGTTTTTGAGGAAGCAAAAATTTAACCCATCACTTCCAAGGCTATATATACAAGTTTTCATCAAAATCAAAGTCATTATGCTAATCCAAGCCTTAGAGAAACGCTGCAAAGGGTTTGAGTGTGCATCGTGCATGTTTGAGTGAGTTGTCGGCGGTTTCAAAGAGCGTGGCGCATATACGCAAGGGCGCGGCGCACACAGAGCTGACCCTCCGTTCAAGTTTTCCACGGGCGCAATGCACACCCAAGGCACGGCGCAATGGGTTTTGCGTGCGGCGCACACATACCAAGGGCCGAAACAAGGCCAAATCACCTCCAAATTTTTGTGAAGCCCATCAAAGTGAAAGGTAGGCTCTATGACATGACTTGTTCATCAAATTTCATAAATGATATGGTGGTTTATGATGATGTTTGAATGCAACCAAATTCATAAAATCAACCACAAAGAAACACCAAAACCCATGATGGCTAGGGTTGCAAAGATGTGGTGTTAGTGCCAAGGTTCCATTTCACCCATCATTTTCCCCTCACCTACCATTTTTTCCTATCCTCCCTTTCTCATTTTTCCTATTATCCCTACCCTAGAATACTACCAAACCCTCTCCCCTATCCCTCCACTCTTTTGTCAACATAACACCCCAAACCCTACCTTGTCAAAACCCCAAAAGCCTACCCTATCAAAATACCCAAACCCCTTCCATATCCCTAAACAAACTTCTCCCTATAACCCCTATTCCCATTACATTACTTCCATCCTAATATCCCTGTTTCATTGTTCCCCTTGGTGACAGATATCAAAAAGGCACCCAGCCTCACAGCATCATCATAAGGCAGCCTAGGTACAGTACACACAGCAGTCATGGCTTCACAACATTCATCAGAGTATGAGATGGAGACACAAAGTGACTCATCCTCAGAAGGGCAGGCTCCTAGGAGACATCACAAGAGTGGAAAACATGTCAGGGATGAGCCCACTACCCTCACTGAATTACAAGCATGCCCTCTTTCCATGTCATGTTTCCAGCACCTAGCATGTTTTGAATTTTGTCAAAGGGTGGCAAATATTAGAGTTCATCATGAGTTGGCCCGTCTATTTGTGCTTCACCTACATGGAGGTCAGTCTATCTTGGTCGAGGTCACCTTCACATTGACACCCAAAACTATGTCAGTGGCAACAGGTATACCAAATGTTGGAGAACAGTAGCATAAGAAGAAGAAGGTGGATAGGCCACACTATGAGCCTTACATGAAGGTCAGATTCTTGAGTCAGCTCACAAGAGTCTTTCTCTTCAGATACTTGAAAGATGAGTATGCTCCACTCAAGAAATTGATCATGAAGTACTTCAACTGTGAGGGGAGGTTCTCTCAATTATATGCCTATCACATCCGGTTTCTCATGCACTTTACCAAGGTGAGGATGATGAACCTCCCATTTTTCATATGCAGGAACATAGAGAGGATGAACACCTTCATGCTGCATAAGACCCCTCAGCAGCAACTTAACAGTGTGTATCACTTTTCTCTTATCTAGATTTTGGTAGATCATTATTTGGGATTGTAGGGCATTGCTTGGGAGAACTTCATCTCCCGTGACTTCTTCAGCACATCACAGGTACTATCAGATCCAAAGCAGGAGATGGGTGGTCCTTCTCATCAGTATGAGCACCATGAGACCACTACCATGCCAGTTTTTGTTACATAATAGAGAGGTAATAGGCACTTGTTTGCAGCAGCAAAGTGAGTGTTATCTCCACCCAGGGTGGAAGGGGCCTCGCTTCTAGCATCAACGACACAAGTATAGGACAAGGGCAAGAGGCCCGTGCATGATGAGGGGCCATCAGGTGAACAAGAAGTTGATTTCATCCTCATTCAGGATGATGAGGCAGAGGCGGAGAATGCCCGACTTAAGATGACTATTCAGGAGCAGAACACGAAAATCCAAGACTTGTCACTCAATGTGGAGAGGGCCAGATGGATAATCAAGTATCTGGAGCAGAGGAACAAGCAACTTGAGGACCAGCATGTGATCATGGAGCCGCAAAGCATCCGTGAAAATCAACAAGATGCCCAGCAAAGAAGGATCGAGCTCACTACCTTGGAGCAAGAGATCAACAATGAACGTGATTCATGGCTAGAGCGGATCAATATCCACCTGGAGAGACTGCTGGAGAAGGCCAACAGAGACAAAACCATACTGAGGAGGATGGCTTGTCATTACAGGGCACAGAACATGAGTGCAAAGCCCGGATAAGGAGCTTGAAGGCTAAATTGAGCAGAGCAACGAAAGAGGAAAAAGAGCAAGAACGGCTTCGAATCTTGGCTGAAGCTTCTGTGGCCTAGCACAGTGCCTCTTAGAGAACCTCCAACCAAAATTTCAAGAATTTTGGGACAATTTTGGTCACATGGAAATTTTTTGGTCACAAACACAGGTTTTTTATCCCTGTGCGGATTGGGAGCTCCAAATGAGAAATGGCTTGTATTTTTGGATTCATCATTCAAAATCACAACTACTGGCACTCAGGCAAGAAATTTGGGCATGATTTGAGTCTCCAGGAGGTCAAAAACACCCAAAAAATGGCCTCACTGCCCCTATTTTGACACACAGGAAGCAGTCTTGGGAGAATGAAGATTTGGAGGGGCGAATGAGCTCTAAATTCAAAAATTCTGCTTGGGATGGAAAGTAGAGAGGACGGGCTTTCCAACAAGCACACTTGGGCACATTTTGGACTCCTGAAAGTGCCTCAAATGTGGCCCCAAAGTGGCGCAACGTATATAGGAAAAAAGGTCAATTTCACCTCTGTTTCACGAAATTTCGATTCGCGACTTCTCCAAAGTGGGCCCGCTCATCTACACTTCACTTGTTCGGCACCTAAGGCGGCATTTAAAGTATTTTCACTCCAAATGGGCTTCTATCCAAGTGGCAAAGGAAGGCAAACAGTCACCCCAAGCCATTTGTCATGTTTGTGACGCTGCACCTGTAGCTGATGTTTG
Source organism: Pinus taeda (assembly GCA_000404065.3). Lineage (NCBI taxonomy): Eukaryota > Viridiplantae > Streptophyta > Pinopsida > Pinales > Pinaceae > Pinus > Pinus taeda. The sequence goes on along the minus strand of APFE031534535.1, from coordinate 167,752 downwards.
GCTCTCCACCCTCATTTTGTAATGATTTGAGTAACTCCCCAACCCTTGGGCATTCTATCTCTTCATGGCACATTCTATATATTGTAGGCACACTATTTGAAAAGGGTTGGTTGGCTTGTAACTTCTGGGAGACTGTGGAAAAGAAACTCTGTTTCTTCATTGTATATTTTTTACAGAGGATTAATGAAAGTCAGCGGCTCTATTTCATGAGATTCATGTGGTTGTGAGTGTAGAAAATGTGTCTCTTATGTTTCATATGTATCTTGTTATGTTTCATAATTCATTTCATATTCATTTCCAGTGAAAGTTTCTAAGTTACATAAGGTAGAATTCAATTTTATTGCTCTGCCTGTGGGAAAATTTCATGTTTCAGTGTTTTCTTCTGTTGAAAAGGATTCTTGTTGCCCATGCCCTTTTCACCCTCCTAAGCAATCTCTCCATTCCGCATTGCTTTCAAACTAAATTGCTAGACTCTCCGCCTATCTTGCCTCACGAAGTAATCTATGCCTTTGTATTAAATTCTCTGTTCATTGCGGTCCATTGGTCCCATACCATCCCAGAAAAATAGTCATTCATAAAAATCACATCTTGTATCCATATTCACTTACTAGCCTAAGATCGATATTGCACTATAAGTCATCTCAGATCGTTTCATTTATCCATTCACTGAGCGTGACTCGGAGAGAGCCCTCTCCTGTTCTGGTAGGGCTAGCTACCAGACTTAGCGTGATTTGTGGTTACCCTGAATTTTGCCTTCATTCAGCCTAAGGCAGATTTAGGTGATAACACTTAGAAAATCACAGTTTAATTATTGTCAAGGACAAGGTTTGTCATAAACCTATCTCATAGTGTTATTCATAAATCAATGTAGGAACTTAACAAAGGGGAATCTGGCTTTGGTTTAGGGTGGCCTATTTGTTGGATTTATCCTTTATGTGGTATGACTGCTCCCATGTTTCATGACTCAACCATACATCAATCATAAGTATGAAACATCATTTTAAAGCTAGTAGACTTAAGGTGAGAATAGGCCTCGAACTATTGATTGTTTCATACAATGGTTGAATCATTTCTATTGTTGGATTTGGATCATGGTTTACAAGTAGGCAATCGAGAGTAGAGTATTTTCAATGGATTCTCTTATTATGTGGAAAATGTTTCCCCTTCTTCTCTAAATCTTGGAAGGTTTCTAGGGTGGAAATGGCTTTCAAAATATAGGTGTTTTGTTCTAATTTCCCTTCTTTTAATTTTTGCTCATTCTTCAACTCCTCTATGTATTTAACAAAAATCCAGTCTCATTTTCTAAATATAAAAAAAAAAGTTAATAATCACTAATTAGTTTAAAATCCCTAAATAATAATTCCTAATTATTAAACTATATTAAAAATGTGAGAAAAATTATTATAATTCAATATAAAAAATAACCATCTACACAAGAAATTTTTCCCCGTCTTTCCTAACATAAATACATAAATATAGATCAAATATAGATCGCTTCACTAAATACATAGAAACATTTAACACAAATATAGATCCCTTCCCTAAATACATAGAAACATTTAACACAAATATAGATCCCTTCCCTAAATACATAGAAACATTTACTCACTATGCACTTAATTCCATCTAATTAGCTACTTAGCCCTACAAAATCTTAATCATCTATTTTCAATTCGTAAGTATATGTTTCCTTGGGAGTAATATTTTTTACAATATTTTTTCTTACTAGGAAAAGGTTTATCAAAATGTGAGTATTTTGAAATTCTCTAATCTCATTTCCTTAATTTAACTCTAAGATGATTAGACATTTGTCTTTGCTTCAAGGTTTTGCACATCTTATCCAAAAACTCCTTAGAGGCCTATACAATAATCTTTATTATGGATTTGTATTAATTTTGAGTATACTCAAGCTTTACATTGAAAATTCATGGTCTTTTCTCTACCATTTGTCGTTTCTTGTGTCCAAGATAATGGAATTTTCTTCCGAGTTAGTCTAGCCTTAATGTAGTTTTTCAACTATAATATTTTTGTCATAATAAACACGATAATAATAAGCATAATATAATTAGAGCACATTTTGATTAGGGAATTACATGCAATATGATATCTGAATATTTTGATTAATTATATTTCAAACATTAAGTTTTGTTTTGTTTGTTGTTTTTTCTTTTTGCCTTTTTTAATATGTTTTATGGTTTATAATAAGTGTTATGAGATAAAAATATATTTTATCAAATAATTATATTAATATAAATATATTATTAGTATAATTATATTAAAAATATTAATATATATATATTATTAGTATAATTATATTAAAAATATTAATATAATTAATATAGTTGAAAGTTTTGTAAATATAAAAAAAAAAATATGTTTGTAACACGAAATGCCTTATCAATGTATACATTTATTGATTAACTATATATAAAAAAGTTATAGGTTAATTTAATTTTAGAAAAAAACAAATTACACATCTTATTGTAAAGTGGACCATTTTACTAATAAAATTTGCTTCATTAAATTAAATATAAAAATTAGTTAAAATATAATTTATAAACCTTTTACTTTCACTTCATTAAAATTTCGTGTTTTTTTTTTATATTTTCTCATTTCTTCTACCCTATATTTATAATGACATTTAATTATATTGTAAATAATATAATCAGAGTATGCTTATTTTTTAACAATAAATTGTATAATTTTAAAATTAATATAAATTAAACTAACCGAAATCTATATTTTTCTTAGAAACAGATTGTATTAATAAAAATGTGTTTCTTATTCTTTTGAATTTCCATATATTCATTTACTTTGCTATATCTTTCTTATTTTAAAAAAAATTATAACTTTTCAAAATATAAAATTTTGAAATTTTAAAAATACTCTTTTTTTTTAATTTCACTAATATAGATTTGGAAAAAAATTTACTCCTTATACTTACCCAAAAAAAACTACATTTAACGCTTCTTAACCATTAAAACCTAAAAAACTTATTTGTTATGGACTTTGTATTTATTTTCAATCTACTCAATCCTTGAAATAAAAAACCCTATTCTTCCTTTCACCATTTCCCAAGGCTTGCTTTTAAAAAACCAATATCTTTTTATAAATCACTTCAGCAATATCGTATTTTCTTAATTTAAAAAACCAATAACTTTTATAAATCAATTCAGTAATATCATATTCTTTTAATTATATTAATTTTCAATAATAAACACTACAATTTGGTACAAGTTGATTAGACAATTTCATAAACTTAGTCCCTCTAAAATAAATTTAGGAAAAAGAAATTATTATATAATAAAAAGAATTCTAATCTAATTAATTTAATATTTTTTCATATTTTTTTTCATGATATTGAAATCTTTTCCAATTCCACTTTTCTTTTCCCTCCGCTTGAAGATGATAATTATAAAAAACACCAGTAAAGATTATTATACAAGAAACTTCCCAAAGATCATATACTTTACAATGTAATAAGTATCTAGAAATATACAACTTGCTCAACAAAAAAATTGATGCAACCATTAATGTATGCCCCCACAACTCAAGTGTGGTGTATCATCAATGTCATCATCCATTGCAAAAGGATATTTTGTACACTTTGATATGAATATTAACAATTATTTAAGTTTTCAAGCATAATCCATTACAAAAAGATATTTTATACACTTTGATATGAATATCAATAATTATTCATGTTTTAAAGCAATGCTTGAGAAGGTTTAACAAAAGGAAAAACTAAGCAATAGTTGTTGTGGAATTTTGATAGAATATGTTGCTTGATTTCAAATTTTTTTTAATACTAATTTAATTTCAAATTTCAAATTTTTTTATCGGCTATTGTTATAAAGTTAAAGTTAATAATACTAATGTAAATAATGTCAATATACAATAATCTTTCTCAAAATAGATATGAAATGTCAATTTAGTTGTCTCAAATGATGGTATACTCACCCAGATGTGAAGCATTGTTGCTACATAACACGATGTGAAGCATTGTTGCTACATAACACTGGTTGTCATGGTTTAATAGTTTTTTATTTTTATTATAATTATGGTAAAGTAGATAAAATAGTTATATGATAAGTATAATAGTTGGTTTGGGAACCAGCATATACATAGTTTTTAGATCAAAATTTATTTATAAACATCATAAAGAAAGGCTCTTATAATTAATTAATTTGTTTTATTAAAAAAAATTAGTAAATTATTAAGGAAAATTATTGTTTACAAGGAAGGAAAATAAACATTTACATGTTTTAAAAGACCAGTCTACAGTTTCATACTAGTGTCTTGTAAGTGATACCTAGTTTGATATGAGTGGAACAACCGTTTAAAACCTAAAATATGATAAATATATATTGCTTGTGTCAATTTTTTTTGGTCAAGTGGTTTGAGTTTATCAAAGATTAAATCAGGCTTGACCTATCGCTTGAGAAACTATGACCCAAGGGTGTCTAAGCTATCAAAATCACTCAAGGATCGCATTTGGCCTAGGCCACACCATCCATTAACATGATTGGATCTTTTCCCACGGAGTTTCGAACTAGGGACCTTCATATCACATAGTGAATTAACAATACACCCCATCATCGTCTATTCTATGCCCCATGGGCTAATATCTTTTTTTTAAGAAGGTACAATGTTGTATATTCCATATGAGGAATATATGTATGTTGTCAATATCAACATTCATCATGCCACTTGCGGAAATTTAACCTAGGTGGGGAGGATTCCATTCCTTCCTCACAACCACCTGAGATAACCCCAATCAGCTTACGTCAACTTCTTTTTAATCTAAGTATTGTTTTGTAGTTTCCTTGTTCCTAGAGTGTATTATTTGTTCCATAAACAGAAATCAAATGCAATATATCTTATAACACTATTTCACACAAAATCTGTAAAATTCATAGAGAAAAACAACCTATTTGACATTTTACAAATTCTCTAAGACAAGCAACCACATATTTTTTGCAGTGGCTAAAGCATATGGCTTGTAAGCTAGAAGTAACTTTACAAAAATTGTGTAAATTGAATTAAATATGCAAAACCTACATAGATTTTCCATTTATTTACTAACCTATGTTAGAGTGGCATATCCTTTTGAGAAAATTTGCCAAAAGGAAGAATTTCCAAACTCACAAACAACTACAACATAAAAAAAATTCTTGAGTCATGCCAGTGGAGGAATTTAGCAAAGCCAATATCCTAGAAAATTTCACATGTTATTCCATCAACATCAACACTATCAAAGCCCTATTTTCCCCAATATCACCATCGCCTAATCTCAAATTTTCACATCGAGTAATGACGAGGGTCTTTTTCCTCATCAAATGATACTCAAGCCTTGGCCCATAGCATTGTTGCATTAGGTCACAGTAAAAAACCAACAAATCCCTGTTAGTTTGGTTTGATATGTGTAGATAACTAGACTTTGGGTCATTAACCTTGGAGGTCACCTCTGTCGCCAGAAAAACAAGAAGAATTTGTATCAGATATGTCTACCGAAGGCTTCAAGTTCAATGAAGATTGGAATCTTCACAAAAATATCTACCTAGCAAATTTTAAATCAAAGGGAAAAAGCAACATAAATCCAATGTAAATATCAAAACCATGATAACCTATTGCACAAATTTCTTAAACCATCTATTGGAAATCATAAACTACTATGCCATATGCTTAAATTCTTAAAAAAAATAAAAAGATTGAGCTTAATAGAAAATAGTAAGAAATGTTCTAGTTTATATATATATATATAAACCTTATTGAATAAGTTCTAACAAATCCAAATATCCATAAGTTGATTCAACAAATTAATGTTTGTAGTGTATGATGAAATCCATTGACATAAATCCAAGTTAAATTTTGATATTTGAAATCCAATTCCACTTAGAAAGTTTCAAAGTTTCATATGATGAATCCATAGCTTGCATAATTAGAAATTTGAAAAAAACACATAAAAAAACATTGATTGAGTCACTTGGTGTTTTTAATCTTCTATATCTTCACATGCAAACTAGAGTTTTTATGAAGTGATACAAGTTGAGAATGCATTGATAAAGGGTCCTAATGTTAGGATATTTCAGCACTTAGGATTTAGTTAAGTTCAACTTGGTATAATGTGTCTATTAGGTAAAAGTATGTTTCTTAGTGTGTTTCTTTAGTATGCATTAGTTTCATTGTAATATGATTGTCGTTATATGTTTTAGACATAGAGTGATTTGACAACATATATTCTCCTCGATACTAATGGTTATTGATCTTCATTTTTAACACCTGATTATTCCATGATCTCTATCTAAATGAAATGAAGGACCATGGATGATTATTGATTGTGAGAATTCTCCTATGTAAAATATTTTCTTTTGAATTAATAAAATTTCCTCAAGTGGTCATAGTTGTTGGGGTTGTAGACTTTTTCTCTCTTAGAGGGTTTTAACCACATAAAAATGTGATCATTGTGATAGTTAATCTAGTTGTGTGAGTGGTTACTAAAGGTGTTCTTCTTGTATGGAATACTCTATTTACCCGAGCATGGTATTAAATCTAGTTTCAAGAGCCACTTCCATTGGTGACTGAGATCTTGAATCTTGTGTTGCCAAATTTATGAGAACTGTTATTTATGTATTGTTTTGACCCAAACAAACTATTCTATTGCATTCAAAAGTCTTCTTTCAGCTAAAAAATCCTTTTGTTTCATCTAAAAATTTGTTTGCATGCCCGAGATAAAAAAGTTTGCATTAGATCTGAAGTTATAGAGTCCAAATGCTTTGAAAGGATAGAGGCTTATGAGAAATTTTTCGGCGTAAATCATAATACCTATCATTTGTCGACACGTTTCAAACCAACTAGTGTGGTTCATCGTCAGGACAAGTTGAAGAATCAGAACTAGCTTTGCATGCTAAATAGCTTGAGTAGAGCTTCCAGCGCCTAAAAAAGATCAACGACCAAGGATAGAGGCTTTAGAAGCAACAATGAAGAAGCACACCTTTAGCCTTGGTTCTTCTTTTAACACTTATTTTCATGGACATGCATAATTCGATTTTGGTTTCTCTTTTAGTGCAACCTATGGTTCTTCTTTTGATGAATGACTTGTTGATTCTAGAGCATCTTATCATATAACTAGGATAAAGTTATTTTTCTTCTCTTCGTGATTGTAATACCAAACAAGTATTTGTTGGTGATGATAGATCTCTTAGTGATATAGGGTATAGAATAGTTCAAGTATATAATGGTCATTTCAATGATATGTTATGTGTTCCAAGTCTTTCCTGCAACATTGTATATCATATCACTCATTCAGGTGAAGGAAAAATAGTATAATTTTCACCTCACCAAATTTAATTAAGGATTTAAAAGATCCTAAGAATTTCCTTTCTAGTGGAATTGTTGATGATATTACTCAGTTGTACAAGTTTGACAACTTTGAGTCATCATCTTTTCCCTCAGTTTTTATTGCTCATAGTGATAACTTGAGCACACTTTAGCATGAGATATCTGGTCATTTAAACTATTTCTCACTATCGAAGCTATGTAATCAAAATATGGTCACTAATATTCCTATCATTTGGAACACCCTCCTCCCACATGTACCCAAGTTCACCGGTCCATCGAGGTAAATATGTGACGAAGAGTTACAATGATATGACTCAATCTCCTAGGTACAGTTAATGAAGTGGAATCAACAAACTAAAACTTTATTGACCTTCCTCAGGAGCTACAGGACCCCCATAAGCTAAACAACTACTCCAAGTGCCCAAACACTAAGCTAACTTACATTTTCACTGACCTGGACTCCCATTCACTTGCATAACAAGGCAATCTAGTGATTGTAAGGCTCCTGTCATATGGATAACCCTACCTCCCAATAACTGCAATCTAAATTACTCAATTCTTTACATGTGACCCCGAGATTTGAGTCACTTTTTCAAGGATAGGTTCCATACCTTTGCCCAAAACTTGATAAAACTTTCCAGAATGAACAACAACATAAAGATAAATCCATTAACGCAAAAATTAGATAAGAAATTAACCTAACAAGGTCTAACTATGACAAGCATTCAAGCAAACACATAGTGAACATGAGATCTACATGTCAAAATTGCATATCTAAACATAGGGGTTTCATACATATCTGAGATTCATCAAGAAGGCTTGATGCCCTCTCACAATAGCTGCATTTGTTGGCATTATGTTTCTGGTATGGTTATATGTTACAGATGTTGTACTTGATGGCAACACCCATGGCATGGCTCTCAATATGATGAGAATTAAGAAGTACGCAGGAGAAAAGTTCACGGAATTTTATGCAGAGAAAAGTTTATAAAAGTTTATTTCATGTGGAGAAAAGTTCACGGAATTTTATGCAGAGAAAAGTTTATTTCATGTGGGAAAACTTACCTTTGGTCCATGGTAGTTAGTCCTTGGAATTTGAACCTATGGCTTTTGGACCATGGCATCTCTACAGACGTGTTGATCCCTAGTATTGAGTTGATGGTATTGGTTTGTTATGGTTTTGGCCCGTGGTATTGGTCCATGATTTGAGGAAGAGCTTGCCTATATAAAGCAAAGGAGATCATTTGGCTTGTGTATGCTTTTGGGTTGAATATCTTAAGATCTGAAATATTGGGTTATTGTTTCAAAAGCTCGATCTATATGAAAGTGAAGTGGAAAGCGAATCTGTGAAGGGTGATCTCTCGAGCGCTGCAGCTGTGGAAGTGTGGAGGCGCCACAGAAGGCGCAGTGCGGTGACGCCACAGAGGCGCCACAGAAGACGCAGTGCGGAGACGCCATAGAAGGCGCAGTGCAGAGGCGCCACAGAAGGCGTAGTGCGAAGGCGCCACAGAAGGCGCAGTGCGGAGACGCCACAGGGGCGCCACAGAAGGCGCAGTGGGGAGACGCCACAGAGGCGCCATAGAAGGCGCAGTGCGGAGGCGCCACAGGAGACGCCACAGAGGCGCCACAGAAGGCGTAGTGCAGAGGCGCCACACGAGAGACAACAGAGGCACCACCGAAGGCGCAGTGCGGAGGTGCCACAGAAGGTGCAGCTGTGGAGGTGCGCGGCGCCACAAAAGGTGAAGTGCATAGCGACGCAGGCCAGAGAAAAGGAAATTGTGTATCTGTCTTAAGATCTTTTGTTGACTGATTTTTTTGTTGATAAGGTGTTCTGGGTTTGGTTTACTGTTATTGTGGATCTGGTTATCTGGGTGACTTACTGGTACTTGATGATCATTTGATGTTTATGGATCCAGTTTGAAAATTTATGAAAAGTGGTCCTTGAAAGAAAAGAAGTAGGTGGTTGTAGCTCCCTTCCAGGAGAGACTGGAAAACGAGAGAGAGTGTAGCTCTCTGCAGGTTGCAGCCTGCGTACTGGTAAAGGACTGCACCAGTACAAGACCATTGTAAAAGGAGTTTCTAATTTGAAAGAAGATAGAGACATATTGCAGCAGGTGGTTTTCACCCACATTGGGTTTCCACCTTATATCTGGTGTTCTTTGATGTGACTGTCTATTTTCTTGTTCATTGTTTTATGGTACTGATATGCAAAAATAATTCAAAGTATAAATAAGGAAGAATTGTTAAAAGGACTAGATAATACTGATTCACCCCCCCTCTCAGTATTATTTTCAACAAAAATACCCAAAGAAAACTGCTCTGATACCAAATGATTCGTAAAATGAGTTGGATATTTCATTGGACTGTTCGTCACAACAAATCTGATAATAATATATTAAAATACTGAATTTGTAGAATATTACAGTTTTATTAAAATTTTAGATCTATAGATTTAACTGTTATTAGTGCGTGCATACGAATGGAACTTATGCAAAAAAGTAGAGAACGACAAAATAAGCTCACACACACATAAGACACAAGATCTGCTCTCGGGAAAACCATTTATGGAGAAAACCCAACTGGAAGGTGAGGTCGCTTCGCTCTCTTTCTCTGTCTCGAAATATGGTTGCAAGAAAAAAGAAGTAACACCTATGGCCCATGGGCTGCTACAATGCACATATCCTTTGTGTGTGCTCTACCTTCAGTCTCTTCTGACTATCTTTGTTCAACTATGGAACAAAATTCTCTCGAAAGAATGGAATGCCTCTTCCTCCTAGTGGCTCGGTTATAACACAACCCGATAGCCTACTGGTGGTTAAGTTCGATTACATCAACTCTTACCTATAGTTATCAAACAGAGTCTTCTAGAGTCTGTTACATCACAAACACATGGCTAGCCTTTTTTCCATGAATAATGGGGGTTGACGAGACATCCTCCCGAACTACTAGTGTGAAAACAAGAAGGTCAACTTCTGAGTGGCATAATGTTTGCATACAAGCTTCGATTGACGTGCTTCTTGCGCCGCTGGAAAGATCTCCGTGTGTAGAATAACCAAGAATATACCTACGCTATCAAAGCGACAAAGTTTTACCCCCAAAAAACGTCGTTTGATGCCTCAAAACACTCCCAGAAGGTTTCAGACCTCGTTTCGCCAAACTGGTTCCCGCTAGTAAAAATGGTCACATGAGCTGATTCCTCCATTTTTTCCACTCAAAATGCATTGAGATGGATGGAAAACATTATAATGATTTAATCAAGATCACAAAATGTCCATAGAGGTTCGACAAATTTGACAAAGTGTCTAAACTTTTCTACTAGGTTTTGCAAATTTGACAAAGTTACATGTTAAATTTTGTGGATGGCAAAAAAGTCCATTACATGTTAAATTTTGCTGATGGCTGAAAAGTCCATTGAGGTTCAACGAATTTGACTAAGTCTCCAAAAATTACATGTAAGTTTTGCAAATGGCCAAAAAGTCCATATGAATTTGACAAAATCTCTAAAAGTTACTTTGGTGAATTTTACAAAGTTCTAAAATTTACATGTAAAGTTTTGTCAAGGGGTTTGGTGAATGGTTTCTAAAAGTTACCTACATGAAAAATTTCATCGATGGTCGATGACTTCATCCACGATCAATAACAATCATAATAATAATGTAATTTTAAGGTCATAACACCAAGTTGGTGTATGAGGCCCCCCTTTTTATGGAAAGATATTTAGCCATTTGCAATCAACGAAAAGGTTGATGCATTTACCCATTAGCATCCAATGGAAAGGTTGAGGTATTTACCCATCAATGGTCAACAACAAGTTAGAAGCTTGATGCCACTGCCTATCGAAGAAATATGTTAGATTGCACTATGGACAAATGGTAAATTCTTTGGATGGCCAATGAAACCTTTAACACTTTGGAATACAACATGTGGATTATGTCCACCCTTGAGTTATATTTGCCCATAGGGTTTGTTTATTATTTAATAATGGTGGATTATAAATATTTAAATGTATTTATAAATTAAACTTTTATCCCACTCATTCAAATACACATTAATTGGGCTAATGGATGACATGGTAGGCAAGGTGGCCTTAGTGTTGTCATAGTGTTAACCCCTCATGACATGTGAACTATAGTGCCATGACATCTGCCATGTGACAGTTGCTCATACTGTTGACACTTAAGGGCCAAAATCATTAAATGAATATATTTGAATGATTAGAACTCAAATTTCAATAACGTTTATGCCATCAAAATATTGTTGATGAATATAATGATTTCATTCTAAAAAAAGAATTTTGAATTGAATGAGAAAAGTGAAAATTTGATACCAATACACTCAACAAAGTTGAGAGAAAGTTAAATATGTTCTAATTAAGACCTATATATTAAAGAGGGGTTTACTCATCCATATAAATATTATCATGACTCATATTAGATTATGATAAGTTTTATGCTGGGAAGGCTTATTGTAACTCCGATTTGGAGAACAATTTATTTTTTTTTAAATAGATTTTTCTATTCCACGAGGATTACTCCACTCTAATCATGGTTCTCTTATTTCATCATTCTAAATTACTTATGTAATGGTGTGTGCTCATGAGAGTATAAACTTTTAATTACTCAATTTCTCTGACTTCTCAATATGCAATGGTGTATACTCATGAGAGTAGAAACTTTTAGTTACTCAATTTATCCTGCCTCTCAAAATAAGGACACTAATCGATGGTAATTGGTATTTCCTTTCTTGTCTCTTTGAATGGTGTAACGCAGTTTTAGTTATTGAATAAGAATAGTGTATTGCCAAAATTTTGACACATCAACAATGACTAACCTGTGTTCAAAGGCATTAATTGGCAACTATTTCATGTTCTTCAAATGTCATTGGCTCCTAGAATTTCAACTCTTGGAGGATAACTAGCTAATGTTTGAAGGTGTCATCAAACAATGATTGCATTTTCCGTAAATATCGTTGAGTTGATGGTCAGAAATTATAATTCTTGAATGACCACCCACCCCCTACGAAAACACGGCATGAAACCTATAAAATACTCTCATCCTAGTAAAACATTATGCATATAATCCAACATTGCTTCCAATAATGCCATCAAAGAATATTGTTTTAATTAAAAAAAGAAAATTCCCTGATAAAATATTGAAAGTCCATATATTGATTATGAGATTTCGAAATATTTTGACAATGGATAAATATAATAAAGGTGAATTTTTTTGGTAGGTAAGCATCTATGGGGATTTAAACAAGTGACTTCTCACAAGGAGTGCTTTAATAGTACACCCATTTACTGTCAATCCAAAATCCATGGGCAAGAAAATTAAATAATTAATTATGTGAAAATTTAACAATTGATTTTATATCTTTTAAAAAATTTCCAAACTATTTTAAAATTTACAATTAACAGTGAAATGAAATAAATATAAACTTTATTTGCCTAAATTTTATTTTTGCAATATTTCAAATTCTATAATCAAAACAAATAATTATTTAAATATAAACTAATTACTCTAATTTCATTTCATTATTATTGTAAAAAAATCATTTCCAAATCTATTCTTAATTGCATTACACATACAATACATTGCTCATCTCACAAAACTCATAGGTAAGATGCAAAAGCACACAAATCACATCCAAAAATCCATTTATGACTATCTATTCAGAGTTATCATTAACTAATTCCATTTCAATCCATATTTTTATTTGCAGGTTCAGGTTCATGTATAAATTAAAAAAAATCATAAAAACTAAATAAATTATAAATTTTAAATTTAAATTATTATTATTGTTGTTAATGGTAAAAAATTAACATATAAGTTAAATATATAGGGATTTAAAAAAACATGGAGCTAGATTCTTAATCATAAAGATTTACTCCCACTTTATCATGAAGATTTTTAATTTGTAAATAAACCTTTTTACAATATTATGGGCCAATACCATGCCTTATCAATACCACATGCCCAAAACACCATAAATCACTTTATATCACAATTGTTCGTATGATTTTTGAATAAATAACTTATCTTGATTTGTGAAATTAAGGGAAATGCTTATGCATGGAAAAAGGTTTTAATATGAATATTTACTAATAAATGTTTTAGGCATTTAATGGGATGCCAAAGGTTTGAAGGTGGCTAGATAGTGAAGGCACAATGACAAAGGAAGAATAGCTTAAGGGGACCATGTCGCTGGCATAATTTTAGAAGCATTGAGGAATGTTGTTGTATTAAAAGAGAGCACTTGGTATGGTGTTGGTGCAACCAAAAGAATGACAATAGTTGATATGAACATTGAGGAAAATGTTCCTTTAAGGGGGAGGGTATTGTATAATTCCTATCTTAACCCCCGAGTTATTTTATAAATTAATTGTAATTAATTATGTTGATGGCATTGTATTGTATATGTCGACATGGATGTGTCACTATTACAACAAAAATAATGAATTGGATAAATCCAGGAAAAATGTATATGAAATATAAATGTTGACACAACTGATTAAAAGCATAGGAGCACTAATATGGTCTATGATACTAGAAGTGGAAAAATGATGAGGGTGTTACATGAATTGTCTTACTAAATCCTTGCAATGAAATTAAAATTTAAATGAGACTTTTACCTCTTTTCTGAGAATCAACTGTTTTTGAACGACTGGGTAGTTGGAACAATCACCATCATAAATGTGGAAGTTGGGGTGCCAGTTGCAATAGTGCTCCAAAATTTCATGAAAGGAATGGGTTGAGTAAATTCCTTGTATTTTGAATTTGACCCACAAATTGCTTGGGATGCTGAGGAAAATGGGGCTGTACAACAACACATTACATTGACTATGGAAAAATATGGAAGGGGAAAAAGACCCATGAAGGAAAAAGGTGCGTGAGACATTTTTTGACACAATAATTCATTCATTCATGTACAAAGAGAGACACCCACACAGAGCAAAGACACATGGGTGCATAAGCAGTGAAATTCATTAGTTGAATGCTATAATTCAAGTGGAATGATGGCTAAAGCATTATGGGTGATTAAGCTATGTCTTGGGTGCCCAAATGTGCCAATCACAAATTGAATGTTGCTGGTGTGTTTTGGGGCACTAAAAATGATTTTTTCTTGTTAAGAACCTTAAAAAGAGCTCAGTGGACTCTAGTGGGGTAGACTGGGCTACAATTCAATGTGTGATGGTTGTGCATGACAAGCAAGGGGTGTGGAAATCACTACTTGAATTGAATGTGAAACTTAAATTATATAAGTTCATATGAATTTTGAGAAAGGTTAAATTTTAAGGCTAATATATGCTAAGAAGAAACCTTGTTACTTAAGTGAATGTGGCAAATTTTGGCAATAATTTATTTCAGGGGATAATCTATTACTTAGAATTTGACCCAATTGTGATATTTTGAGCTTGATGGAGAGATCATACTTTGTAAATTTGATTGAATTCCTCAACAAATTTAATCCTATTTAATGTTAAATGTATCCTTTTTTAGATTTATTGCAGATCTTACTCAATATACTCCATCAATAGTCAATAGTTTGTGAAGCTTTTACTCGACAAACAAATTAAATTTTGTGGGTTGAAAAGTCCATTACAAGTTAAATTTTTCTAATCATCAAAATGATTCATAAACTGCCATGGATATTCCACTAGATAGTTCATCACAACATATCTGATAATAATATATTAAAACACTGAATTTTTACACTATTACATTTTAATTAAAATTCTAGATCTATATATTTAGCTGTAATTAATGCATGCATGCGAATGAAAATTATGCAGAAAAGTAGAGAATGACAAAATAATTTCACACACACACACACAAGACACAAGATATTCTCTCTGGGAGACCCTTTTGGGAGAAAACCCGTTTGAAAGGTGAGGCCGATTCACTCTCTTTCTCTGTCTGGAAATATCGCTACAAGAACAAAGAAGTAATGCATGTGGCCCATGGGCTGCTACAATGCGCAAATCCTCTTTGTGTGCTCTACCTCATATCTTTCCTGTCTATCTTTTCTCAACTATGGAACAAATTCTCTCGAAAGAATGGCATGCCTCTTCCTCTAAGTGGCCCAGTTATAACACAACCAGGTAATCTAATAATGGTTAAGTTTGACTACATTAACTCTTAACTAGAGTTACAAAATAGACTCTTCTACAATATTTTACATGACAAACACGTGGCTAGCCCATTTTCCATGATTAATGGGGGCTGACGCTGTATCTTCCCGAACTATAGGTGTGGAAACAAGAAGGCCGACTTCTGAGTGGCATAAAATTTGCATACAAACTCTGTTTGATGTGCTTCTTGCGCCGTTGCAAAGATATCTATGTAGAATAACATGAAATGGTGCAACGATAAAGAAAAAAAGTTTTACCCCCAAAAAGCATCGTTTGATGCCTCAAAATGCTCCTGGAAGGTTTCAGACCCCATTTCACCAAACTAAGTCCCATTGGTAAAAACAGTCCCGCGAGCTGATTCTTCCACTTGTTTCACTCCAAATGCATTGAGATGGATAAAAAACATTATAATGATCCAATCTGGATCACACCTCCCCATTTTGGGAGGTTTTTGGTCCACAAAAGCTTCCATTGACTGAGGTGAGGAAATTTCTCCTCCACCTTCTCTTTGTTGTACCATTTAGTTTTGCTTGGATGCTGTCCCTTCAACCCAATCTGCCAAAGGTCATGCTGAACCTGTCTTGTAGTTCTGGACCTATTTTGAAAAACAATATCTTCTGTCAAATCTGCCTAAGCATCAGGTGTCAAATCTTTCACAAAAGGTAAGACCTGTTCCTCTTAGCATGGAAGGCTCATAGAGTTTCAAATTATCTATATTCACAACTAAATAAATGTGCATATATGGTGGTAGATTGAGTCGATATGCATTATTACTCACCTTTTCCAATATCTCAAAGGGACCGTACCTCAGAGCCTTGATTTTCTTACCAGGCCCCTACAACCTCTCCTTGTTCAACTATGGCCATACTTTGTCTCCCACCTTGAATGATTTCTCTGTTCTGTGATGACCATGCATGGCCTTATACTTCTCCCATGACTTCTATAGTGTTTCTTATACCTGTAAATGGATTTGCATGATCTTCTCTATAAATTTTTCAGCCCTCGAAGCATCTCCTCTCAGATATTCCCACACTCCTCCTTGTTGCCCATACACAATATCCAAAGGTGAAGGTGGAAAATATCTAAAACAAGTTTTAAATGGGGAATTTTGTATAGAAGTGTGGACGAATCTATTATAAGAAGGTTGTATATATACCAAATTTTCATCCCAGGTCTTCAGATGCTTCTAGTTGTATCCCTTCAGAAGCTGCACTAAAGTCCTGTTGACTACTTCTGTCTGCCCATCTGTCTGTGGATGGAATGCTATATATCTCTTCAACTTTGTGTCCATCTTCTCTCACAATGTAATCCAAAATGCACTGAGGAATATTGTATCCCTGTCTGAAATGACGCTCCTTGGTATCCCAAAGTGTACCCAAACCTATCCAAAGAATCAGTTTGCTCCTTCTTGCCCATTGTTGGTCTTTTTATAGGGCATCAGAACACACATTTTGCTGAACCTGTCAACTACCACGAACATGTAGTCATGTCCCTTCCTGGTTGTTGGTAAACATCCCACAAAGTCCACGGAAATTCTTTCCCAAGGATGAGTAGCTATAGGTAAGGGATGATATAGACCACGTTTCCTGTTGCTAGGCTTGGCAATACAACAAAGCATGCATCCACTTATGAACCTAGCTACTTGTTCTTGCATAATGGGCCAATACATATACCTATGCAAGTTAGCCACAACATTCCCTACACTAAAGTGACTTATAACGTTGGAGGTGTGAGCCTCTCTAATCAGTTGCAATCACTCACCTTTAGGCCCACACAAAGCTTATCCATCTTGTAGAGTAGTCCATTATGGAGATGGTAGTCAATGGTGTTGTGCCATCATGCACATGAATCTGACTCTTCAACTGTTGATACACCTCCTTGAGGTCCTCATGCTCTGAATATGCCTCTATGTATGCATCATGGATGAATGACTCCATGTGCATAAGAGTCCCCAAAGCTGTAATATTTCATGTGGGTGGCCTTGAAAGCATGTCAACCAACTTGTTTGTGCTGCCCTTCTTATACTTGAGCACTAAATGAAACTGCTGTAAAAAAACCCATCCACTTGTAATGTCTGGTTTGTTGTAGCTTACTTGGGCCTGCAAGTATTGTAATGGTTGGTTATCTGTGTGGATTATTATTTCATTTCCCATTAGATTTTGATCCATTTCTTCACAGCTTGCACCATGGCATAAAGCTCCTTGTCGTAGGTAGGGTAGTTGAGAACTTCCCCATGAAATACTTTAGAATGGTAGCATACAATCCTTCCTCCATGCATCAAGACAACCCCCATAACATACCCACTCACATCTATCTCCACTTCAAAGGGTCACTGCAAGTTTGGTAATGCCATAATTGGTGCTTGATTGATCTTCTTCTTTAGCTCCTCGAAAGCCTTTTGCTGACCTTTTCCCCATTGGAAACTCTTTCCACTTGCTGTTATGGCATGGAGCGGTGCTGCGACTGCTAATAATGAGGCTATGAATTTCCTCAGGTATTGTGCTGCCCCAATGAAACTCCTGACCTCAGAAAAACTAGTAGGCACTGACCATTTCATGATGGCCTTTATCTTGGAAGGATATATCTTCATATCTCCTCTACCGATCACATACCCCAGGTAGACCAAAGACTGCTGTGCAAACTCACACTTCTTGAGGTTTGATAACAGTCGATGCCTCCTCAATGTTTCCAACACCTGCGTCAAATGTGAAATATGCTCTTCCCAGGTGGCACTATATACCAATATATCATCCAAATAGAAATAACAAATGAATCTATAAAAGGGCGCAATACATCATTCATTAATCTCATAAATGTAGTTGGTGCATTACATAGGCCAAATGGCATAACTAACTATTCATATAAACCTCGCTTGGTTTTGAAGGAGGTTTTCCATGTATCTTCTTCTTTGACTCGAACCTGGAGATATTCGGACTTCAAGTCCATCTTGGTGAAATATTTTGCTTGTTGCAATTGATCCAACAAATCATCTATCTTGGGAAGGAGGTATCTGTTGTTAAGCGTGATTTTGTTCAATGCCCTGTAATCTATACACATACACCAAGTCCCATCCTTATTCAAGACAATGATGATGGGTTATCCACATGGTGATGTACTCGGTTGAATGACACCCTATTCCAGTAGCTGCTACCACTGTTTCTTCACCTCCTTGTCTTGTATAGCAGACTACCTGTACAACCCAACATTTGGCAAATGAGATTCTGGCAATATATGGATCTCGTGCTCCACTTCTCTCTTAGGTGGTAACCTTTTAGGCTCTCAGAACACATCCCTGTATGCCTGTAAGAACTCCTCCAATTGTTGTTTTTGTTTCTTAGTACACCCCTCCAATGATGCCTTGCCTCTTATTGACTAATCTACAAACTCACTTTCTCTTAAAAATAATAAAACATACTTCTTGATGGAAATGATCAATTTCTTGGCTTGGTTGGCACTCACCAGCAAATTTTTTGACTTTCCTTTGTACGCGTTGATGATGAACAATTTTCCATCCTTGACGAGTTGGTATTGGTTGGCTCTCCTCATGAATATTGCATCACACATGTACATGTATGGACTCCCAAACACTACTCCACATACATAAAGGGGAATCACATCTAGATATACTTCATCAATAAAATCAAAACTGATAACAAATCTAATCTTGCACTATTTTTTTACCTTCAAATCTAGATTCTTATTTACCCATCCCAGTGGATATGGGTTTAGATGGTTACAAACTTCTAGCCCCAACTTCTTGACCAGCTTTGCTGCAATGATATTTGCCTACGATCTTGAGTCAAACAGAGCATCAATCTTTATCTTCTTGACCTATATATTTATAAGAAATAGTTTGGTCATTTATTTCTCTTCCTGTTGTTGAAGACTACTGAGATTCACCTCCTTCTATACTGACATACAAATGATATTCTCATCCACATCCGAGCTAATTTCAACTTGGTTGCTCGGATCAATGCCACGTGATTCTTCTTCTTGTTTTCTTTCTTCTTGTTCTTCGGGTTTAGCTTTGGATGTAACTTCCAACATTTTTCCTCTGTGTGGACATCAATGTTGCAGTGGTTGCTAGGATCTTTTCATTGGTGTGTTATTCCTGCCGTATTTTTATCTTTTCCTCCTTTTTGCTTCTTCTTCCCCTCCTTAGAAGCGTCCTGTTGCTCCTTCTGCTTCAATCCACTTGATTGCGCTCTCTTCATGCCTATGTTCTTCAGGTACTGTGCCTATACACAAGCCTTATCAACTGATTTGGGCTTGAATAACATCACTTGCTCACGCAGATGGCGGTGTAGAACCCCCAAATACTTGAGGAGTACATTTGGGTTCTTGGGAGAGATACCCAACATTATAGCCATATTTCTCAATTCTGGGGTGTATTCCTGCATGCTTTGGGCCCGACTTTTTCTTGAAGTAATGCCACTAGATCCACTAGTCCTCCACTCACCCAATGGGATAAAACTATGACTTAATGATGGTTTTGAAATCCTCCCACTTAGTCATTGGAGGTTATACCCTACCTTAGGGTTTCCGTGTGGATTTCCCACCAATTCAGTGCATGGTCCTCTCATTTCAGATGTGCGAATGATATCTTTTTCTCTTCTTTGATCATATGGACGCTGAAATAAACTTCTCGTTGCTATAACCAGTGGTTCAACTTCAAAACATTGATCTTGTTGTGGTACAATTTGATATCAACTTTTGCTTCCATTTTAAACAAGGATTGATTCACAACACTCAAACTAGGTTGATCTTTTCCAGGTTCTTTCTTCGACTGGTTCTCTGTTTCTCCCTAATCTTCTGATCCCTGTTTTGATTTGTCCTTTGCATTTGAACCCCCATCTTCTCCTAAAATCCTCAACTTTCTATTCAAGGCCGCAATGAGGAGGTTTACATCGCTGTTTATATCTTCAACTTGTTGTTCCATCCGTGTAAACCTCACCTTTGCAGAATCACGAGGTTCGTTTACAAATTCATCGACCATGATTAGGGTTTTACGATTTTCAACTCTGCCAATCGAGATCCCTGCAATCTCCATAAAATACCCAAAGAAACCTACTTTGATACCAAATGATCCATAAAATGCCTTGGATATTTCACTGGACTGTTCGTCACAACAAATCTGATAATAATATATTAAAATAATGAATTTGTACAATATTACAGTTTTATTAAAATTCTAGATCTGTAGATTTCACTATTATTAGTGCGTGCATAGGAATGGAACTTATGCAAAAAAGTAGAGAACGACAAAATAAGTTCACACAAACATAAAACACAAGATATGCTCTTTGGGAAACCATTTATGGAGAAAACCCAACTGGAAGGTGAGGTCGCTTCTCTCTCTTTCTCTATCTAGAAATATGGTTGCAAGAACAAAGAAGTAACGCCTATGGCCCATGGGTTGCTACAATGAACAGATCCTTTGTGTGTGCTCTACCTTCAATCTCTCCTGGCTATATTTGCTCAACTATGGAACAAAATTCTCTCGAAGGAATGGAATGCATCTTCCTCCTAGCGGCTCGGTTATAACACAACCCGATAGCCTACTAGTGGTTAAGTTTGATTACATCAACTCTTATCTATAGTTATCAAATAGAGTCTTCTAGAGTTTGTTACATCACAAACACTTGGTTAACCTCTTTTCCATGAATAATGGGGGCTGACAAGACATCCTCCCGAACTATAGGTGTGAAAACAAGAAGGTCAACTTTTGAGTGGCATAACGTTTGCATACAAACTTCGATTGACGTGCTTCTTGCACTGTTTGAAAGATCTCCGTGTGTAGAATATCCAAGAATATTCCTACGCTACCAAAGCAACAAAGTTTTACTCCCAAAAAGCGTCGTTTGATGCCTCAAAACACTCCCAGAAGGTTTCAGACCCCGTTTCGCCAAACTGGTTCCTGCTGGGAAAAATGGTCACGTGAGCTGATTCCTCCATTTTTTCCACTCAAAATGCATTGAGATGGATGGCAAACATTATAATGATCTAATCAAGATCAAAAAATGTCCATAGAGGTTCGACAAATTTGACAAAGTCACTAAAATTTTCTTCTAGGTTTTGCTAATTTGACAAAGTTACATGTTAAATTTTGTGGATGGCAAAAAAGTCCATTACATGTTAAATTTTGCTGATGGCTGAAAAGTCCATTGAGGTTCAACGAATTTGACTAAGTCTCCAAAAATTACATGTAAGTTTTGCGAATGGCCAAAAAATCCATATGAATTTGACAAAATCTCTAAAAGTTACTTTGGTGAATTTGACAAAGTTCTAAAATTTACATGTAAAGTTTTGTCAAGGGGTTTGGTGAATGGTTTCTAAAAGTTACCTACATGAAAAATTTCATCGATGGTCAATGATTTTATCCACGATCAATAACAATCATAATGATAATGTAATTTTAAGGTCATAACACCAAGTTGGTGTATGAGACCCCCCTTTTTATGGAAAGATATTTAGCCATCTCCAATCAATGAAAAGGTTGATGCATTTACGCATTAGCATTCAATGGAAAGGTTGAGGTATTTACCCATCAATGGTCAACGGCAAGTTAGAAGCTTGATGCCACTGCCTATCAAAGAAATATTTTAGATTGCACTATGGACAAATGGTAAATTCTCCGGATGGCCAATGAAACCTTTGACACTTTGGAATACAGCATGTGGATTATGTCCCCCCATGAATTCTATTTGCCCATATGGTTTGTTTATTATTTAATAATGGTGGATTATAAATATTTAAATGTATTTATAAATTAAACTTTTATCCCACTCATTCGAATACACATTAATTGGGCTAATGGATGACATGGTAGGCAAGGTGGCCTTAGTGTTGTCATAGTGTTAACCCCTCATGACATGTGGACTATAGTGCCATGACATGTACCTTGTGACAGTTGCTCATACTGTTGACACCTGAGAGCGAAAATCATTAAATGAATATATTTGAATGATTAGAACTCAAATTTCAATAATGTTTATGCCATCAAAAAATTGTTGATGAATATAATGATGTCATTCTCAAAATCTTTTTTTAAATGGAATGAGAAAAGTGAAAATTTGATACCAATACACTCAACAAAGTTGAGAGAAAGTTAAGTATATTCTAATTAAGGCCTATATATTAAAGAGATGTTTATTCATCCATATAAATATTATCATGACTCATATTAGATTATGATAAGTTTTATGCTGGGGAAGGCTTATTGTAACTCCGATTTGGAGACAATTTTTTTTTTTTTAAATAGATTTTTCTATTGCACGAGGATTACTCCACTCTAATCATGGTTCTCTTATTTCATCATTCTAAATTACTTATGTAATGGTGTGCTCATGAGCGTAGAAACTTTTAATTACTCAATTTCTCTTGAATGGTGTAACACGGTTTTAGTTATTGAATAAGAATAGTGTATTGCCAAAATTTTGACACATCAACAATGACTAACCTGTGTTCAAAAGCATTAATTGGCAACTATTTCATGCTCTTCAAATGTCATTGGCTGTTAGAATTTCAACTCTTGGAGGATAACTAACTAATGTTTGAAGGTGTCAACAAACAATGATTGCATTTTCCGTAAATATCGTTGAGTTGATTGTCAGAAATTATAATTCTTGAATGACCACCCACACGACGTGAAACCTATAAAATACTCTCATCCTAGAAAAACATTATGCGTATAATCCAACATTGCTTCCAATAACGCCATCAAAGAATATTGTTTTAATTTAAAAAAAAATTCCCTCTTAAAATATTGAAAGTCCAGATAACCTGATCTTATAATGATGACGAAATATTTTGAAAATTGAATAGGCACAAGAAAATGATTTTTTTGGGTAGGTAAGCATACACTAGGTATTTGAACTAATGATCTATCTCAAAGAGTCTTTTAACAGTACACCCATTCACCGTCAATCCAAAGCCCTATAAGCAAGAAAGTAAAATAATTAATTATATGAAAATTTAACAATTGATTTTATATCTTTTAGAAAATTTCTAAACTATTTTAAACTTTACACTTACTAATGAAATAATATAAGAATAAACTTTATTTGTGTAAATTTTATTTTTAAAATATTTCAAATTCTATAATCAAGACAAATAATTATTTAAATATAAACTAATTACTCTAATCTCATTTCATTATTATTCTAAGAAAATCATTTCTAAATCTATTCTTAATTGCATTACACATACAATACACTGCTCGATCTCACAAAACTCATAGGTAAGATTGCAAAGCATACAAATCACATCCAAAAATTCATTTATGACTATCTATTCAGAGTTATCATTAACTAATTCCATTTTAATCCATATTTAATTTTTATCTGCATGTTAATGCATAAATTAAAAAAAATCATAAAAACTAATTAAATTATAAATTTAATTTAAATTATTATTATTGTTGTTAATTGTAAAAAAAATTAACATATAAGTTAAATATATAAAGATTTAAAAAAACATGGAAGAATCGATTTACTCCCACCTTATCATGAAGATTTTTAATTTGTAAATAGTTTTTTTACAATACTATGGGCCAATACCATAGCTTATCAATACCACATGCCTAAAACACCATAAGTCACTTTATATCACAATTGTTCATATGACTTTTTTTAAATTAATCAATAAATTCATTAAAAAGACAAAAAGAGTGTAATTGCTTTGGAAATAAATCTCAATCTTTGATTTATATAAATTTCTAAAATATTTCATGAAAGTTAAATCCCTATCATCTATCTAATAATTATTGATACTTAAATTAAAATTCTAGAAACCCTATTTCAAAATAGACATACTTACAGGCGTAAAAAAATATTAAATATCTAATCCATCTCAATATACAAAACACAAATCAACTTTACTCACAACCAAACCTAAACTAGGTTTTTTTCAACCTGAAAACAAAAAATTATATTCAACTCAAACATTTAGAGATTGTGAAGGAGTTCACTCTAGTTTCTTCTCTTTCAAACAAACAAGTGTTGACTTTAAAAGCTATATGTTAACTTTAACAGCTATGACATATTCATAAAACTCAGATTCACACTCCAGTATCAAAATAACATGAGAATTCTGGAAAAAAAAAAAACCAACAGCATTTATAATTGCAGTTAGACAAGATAGCATTCCAGAGGAAGAATTTGTTTTACAAATAAATATTAGGTTGACTTAACTACATCTGATTATGAAAGTTAGATGGACATCCTTTATTTATTATATCAATAGGCCTTCCTTTTGAATTAGTGCACTGTCTACGCAGACACTTTTTATATTCATCTGACATTTGTCCATCCTTTTCTCCCTAACATTTGTCCATCCTTCTCTCCTGATATTTGGTTCACATGCATTATTTTTTTTCCTGCCCTCAGGGTCTATCCAAAACGGTCCATCCATTTACAGTTACAGTGACTACATTTTTGGCAGTACTCTGCGAGAAAGTGCCACTCCGAACGATTTCTTCGGTGGCACGACTACCATCTACCTAGAGAGAACAACTCAAAGCACGTAACTGCCAGAGGATGGGCTCCTGGACTGCTCTGGCATTTGTTGTTGTAACCACATTTGCTGCGGCATATAAGCAACACGTTGAGCATACATTCCAAGATCCACTGGCTTTCCAACAATCATTCCAAAAGGTGCAACCTGTGCTTTTGGATGCTGCTCAGGAACATAGTAATATGGTGTAGCTTCGGCTGGGGTTCCAACAGGTACAGATCCTCCAAGAATACCAAGACCCTCCTCATTCGACTCATTTCTCGGTACAATATCCACAAAGAAATCAAAGATATCTTCTGTATCCAAAATGAGCATTTCACAAGCTTTTGCAAAAATCGCAGGCGCCTCAGCCGAAATCATCCTCACATCTTCATTTGCCTTCATAATTTTCTTGATTCTAACCAACGATAAACTATGGTTCTTGAAGTCTAATGCGTGTTCTACATCACCAAACAATCTATAGCTGTTGTTGCTGCAGTTGAAGAAGATGTTAGTAAGCCAACTACTGTTTCGCAGCTAGCTAAGCAATAGTTGCAGGATATGCAGATGCACGCTGGCCAGGAGACTGAACAGTTCCAACAACAAACGCTGGAGCAATGGAGCAATAAGTGCAACCGAGTTGTTTGAACTTCCTCAAAGTTTCAGAGATAGCAATAAGTGCAACCAACTGAGTTGTTTAAACTTCCTCAAAGTTTCAGAGATATAAGTAAGAAACATATTACATCAAAGAGTTATATTGTTCCATCCAAAAATTTAAATCAGAATATTAAAATTATAAAGTGCATTTAAAAAACTAATCACTTGTGGAAAATATGATGGGCAATCCATGATTTTTTACTATAAATACTTCCACCCGTTCCAATTTTATACCATCTGGAGCATTCTTCACATTACAGAAATTCCTTTTAATTTTTATTGAATTTTGTACCATTATTGGGGTAAGAGTTAATTTTTATTTGATTATTCATTGGTTTGTGATCTGGGATATTCCTTAAATATGTTGTACTAGCAAGGAGATAAAACTAGACAAAACGGTAAGAATGACATACCAATAATTTGCCAGTAGAATTGTTTTAATGTGAAATGAATTTTAGTATAGAATTTTTAATTTTGTTTTAGGAAATTTGGTGAACAATTTTTTAGTATTTTAGTGCACTTTAAATTTATTTAAATATTTAAAAATACATTTTAAATAATAAAAAATCACAGTTTTATCCAAAATTTATTACTTTATTCCAAAAAAAATAATTTAAATAAACTTTGACTTTTAGTATTACAAATGCAAAACTATGATATGTAATTAAATTATTCAAATTATTTTGACAATCATTTTAATAGTGTTGATTAATTTATTCTAACAAACCACTAAAATCTATTCTAATAGATGAAAACAATATCATTGAAATCTGATTCACCATTTTCTACTTTTCTACTTCATCCATAACGAAGGGTTTTGCTAGCATTTTGATAAGTGTAATTTGAGTGGCATGTTTGCCCATTAAACAACTTTTTGAAGGATGAATTTTTTTGTTTCTTATTTTAAACCAGACCTTTGCATAGTTATTTTATTATTAGAAAGATACAAAGTGTAAAGAATTTTACTTATTGACCTTGATCATTTGACTTTTTTGTCATGCTAACCTTCACATCACTGCATCAATTAATAGCCACCTACCTATCTTTTAGGTTCATCAAAATTGCTTGGTAATTAAAGCACAATTATTTTATTATTAGAAAGATACAAAGTGTAAAGGATTTTACTTATTGACCATGACCAATTGACTCGACCTTTCTGTCATGCTAACCTTAGCACCACTTCATCATTTACTAGCCACCTATCCTTTAAGTTTGATCAAAATTGCTTGGTAATTAAAGAAAGTCGTCAAATTATTATGGGAGTGAATGACAACATGAATCCATATTGCTACACAATAATGATAATAAAAGGTTTTAATTATGAATTGAGAATAGTGGATGTGCCTCTATTGTGTGTGTGCCTCTACTGTGTGTGTATATATTCAGTTTGCAATTATAAAATTTTATTACTTAAAATTTATTCTTTTTTATATTAAAGATATATTTATTTTTGTATTATTTAAATTTACCAAATTACTTTTAATTAATTCTATACAAGATTTTTAATTATTTTATGGTTTAATAAATTAAAAAAAAAAGGTTAAACTCTCAAAAAATTTTAGTGTGTTAGTCCCATTTCCTTCATATTGTATTGAAATATTAGAGGTGAGATATAAGCCATAATATAAACATAACATGTGAATTATGAATTTTCTTATCAATATAGTTTTGGATAATGTTGAACAGTGATTTATTTTTAATTCTTATTTTTTATAATTAATTAAATTTTAATTTAAGAAATATTATTTAATTATTATAATATTTTAATAATTATTTTTATTTAAAAAAATATTTAAACAAAATTTGAACATCTAGAGAGAATTTTTAAAAATCAAGTTAAAATTGAGTAAGAAAGTTTCAATATTATATAATATTTTGGTAATGTTTTAACATAATTATTATTCATTGGGATTTTTAATCAATTATTTTAATTAAAAATATATATATTTTTTAATTTATATATATTAACAATTATTTAAAAATCAATTAAAAATGAGTAAAAAGTTTGAAGAACATAATAACAATAAAGAGAATGATATAGTCAATAATCCCTATATATTTCATTTCTTTAATAGCAATATCGACTTTTTAATGTAATTATGTATTTGTCAAAAACTTATTTATTTTTATCTGAAAAAATATCAATAAGTTTATAATTTGAATATCATATTATAAATATAGACTTAGGAATTTTTCTAAGGAACTAAACTAAATTAATTGTAATGTGAAAAAATCACAATAATATTTTGAAATAAAAATAGCTAAATGAAATAGTGTATATTATCTACTTTTACCAATAAAAATACAAATCCTTATGATCTCATGTAATGGATGGATCCTAAAATTTTCTTATGGATTGAATCCTAAAATTTCATATGCATATGTTGTCATTTTTCCTCTAGATTATCTTAAAGAAATAAAATATATCAGGTATGCATTTGAGAGCTTAATAAATACTATAAAATATTGTTTTAAATTGTATGTTCTTTATTTTGATGTGTAATCATTATTTATATTTTTGGAATTATAATTATATAAAAAATTGTAATTTTTCAAAATTAAATTTTATTAATATGACTGAAATAAATCAAATATATAAATCTTTATTAGTATTTAAAAAATTTCATTGTTTTGCTATATAAAAATATATATAATTTCTTAAATGAGATAACCACTAATAATAGGGAATACAAATGGAAATAAGAATACAACTTATATTTTGAATGCTTCCACATCAGAGGTTGGCAGAAAAAAATATTGAATGCCCTTCATCAAAAGTCATAGAATGCCTAAAATGAGGCAAAGCTAATTTGTATCAACTGTTTCCGCTTGGTATAAATTGCCCATTCTAGAAAACCAATATTTCTTCACAATAGTTCTAAATCTTTCATTGGTAAAATAAGTAGTAAATTATATCTTGGTCAACTTTCATCATTTCAATATTTCAATTATTATTTTAATTGTGTATTACCAACTTAACACAAATACATTAAAAAACCTAAATCTAATACAACAATTATTATTTCAAATCAAAATACAACTTTTCTAATTCAACAATTTCAATTTAACAATCCTATCCGCCTCTCTTTCCACCTTTTGGAACAATTGCTAATATATAAAATATTGCAAAAAAAACTAACAACAACCCGGTGCTGAAAAGCAAATAAAATAGTCAAATGATCATTCAACCTGATTTATTCATTATGTCCAACGATAAGCAAACAGATAAACATATACAAAGTTAAAATTTATTGCCACGGAAGAATCCCCACCCCCTCCATATTGATAATGTTGAAATGCCGTGTATAGTAGCGCAAAAAGAGAGGCTACTGCAAGTGCCGAACTTACACCAAAAAGCTAACGATTTTGCCAAAACAGAATATTTTTGGTTCAGCATTTATATCAAACACTTTGCATACGTTCTCGAGAAACTTCAAGACAACAGAACTTTAACCACTAAAAGAGCACCGTTTTTGAATGAGCTTGTTGCCAGTCCTTGAGCATTCTACAGTTCACTATCTAGTGGATATTTACCATAGACTTCCACATGTCATGATTGCTGCCGCTGGAAAAGTAACATATATTCTACATATCCATTGGTGAATAGTTTGACATAAAATTGATTGAAACTTGGACACTATTTTTTTTTCAGTTAGAAAATAGCAAACAGAGGGCAAAGTTCTCATAACATATCATGACAGCATTAGCAACCAACTGCTCTCGGCAATAACAAAATTATAAATGAAACTTCATACCCACAAAAAAAACTACAACTCTCTTACCATAACTATGGCTGATTTGCAAGAGGAAATACCATTTACCAATCCGGTCATAAAATTACAAATTTACATTTCTAAAATCGTTCTGATAAATGAAATTTCATTCAAAATGCAGGTCTGTCCTTGTGTGGATATTGCAGAATGAAAACCAGATAAACATATACATGTTTCTTGAGAGATTAAAAATATCCTAACGTTGGTTTTGTGTTTATTGCAGAATGTATTGGTATATGAGACTCATTTTTTTTAAATGCATAATGATATTATACTCTTTTGGATTTGAAATTACAACTACCCCTTAGATTTGAAGCCCTGCAATTTCTTAGAAGGAAACTAAAATACATTTACTGACCCAAACTGTACCTTCCTACTCCAACTATACCTAACGTGAGTTTGTGCATAACAGTGACCTGCAAAACCTTGAATCCAGAAACCCATGTACCTATTAGATAAGAAAAAAAATTAAACTAGCAAATGAAACTACGGTTTTCATAATGAGGTGCTCAGTTGGGAGTGATTGTCAAAATTGTACGACCCCAATTTGAAAATGTGCAAACATCTACTTATGTAGATTTTTTTTTTAACTATATGGTGAATTGGTAACTGTCAATTTTAATTTATAGGAGATCTATATCAATCCTCGTAGCTGCCTTTATAACACTAAGAGTACATCCAACCACCTGTAAGTCCGGTATACTAAGATCTTATGATTTTAGCAAAAGCAGATTCACGTGTTACCAAGATAGGATTGGGGAATCTGCGCTTTTAGCTTCCACTATAACACGTCAGTATACTCAATGAAATTTGAACTTTGGTCACCCAAAGCTTCACCCAAATAACTTATCGTCAAACCACACATCACCTTGCCTGGCTATACAAATTTTAATCCTAGAATTCTCTCACATTTTAGGACAGTCTTGTCGAGGAAGTGCTTGTCACACCGTTGATAGAAAAATCTATGCCTTACACAACTCTCGGTCAAAAAGAAGTGATCAGCTTTACAAGTTTGGCTATTTAATGTGTAAAATTATTTAATATTAGTGATGCTTTGCATAAGTGAATTGAAGAGGACTGTGAGTAATTTTTTTTGGGAGCTATTTAAGATTTAAAAGGCTGAATGTTTATCTTTTCATCTGAGTAGTTATGTATTTTATAACTTTCGTCTTTTATTTTGGATAAGGGAAAATTATTATTGTAATCTTGTTAATATGTTATTGTTTAATATAAAGATATGGAGAATTGTTTTTTTAAGTTAAGATGTTAATATTATATCTTTTGGCTAAAAAGTCATTTAAACAAACTTAAATAAATGATTCTTATTCCATATTATTTTTTTATGTACAATATTATTGATGTTCCTACAACATAGAATTAAGGGGAGGAAAATTCAATTAGCTATCATAATTATTGTCATTATCATCATTAACACTAGAAATATTGAACATTGAAATTAGTTATAATAGTTATAGTTATTGTCATTGTCATCATTAACACTAGAAATATTGAACAAAGATGAACTACCTAAGAACAAGATAGGCAAAGATGACCTTGAATTGAAGAATAAAATGGGCATTTTTGGTTATAGAGGGTTCTTTAGGATTTGAAAGGGTGAATGCTTGTCTTTACTTAGTAATATGGGATAAGAGTTGTAATTATGTATCTTACAATTCTTATTCACTATAAATTATAAATTTTATTTTTATTTTTTAAAAGTGAAGTTTATTATCATGATGTTGTTTTTTTTTTCTATGCAAAGACTAAGCTATTTTATATTAAGGAAAAAGGAAAAATATATACAAGAGGTCTCAACCCCTGAGAGTGCCTTTGAAGTCTGCAGCTCTCTGTCAAACTATAATCAAAAACCTCAGTTCCATTGAGGCTGTTGCCTCTTACAAAAAATTGTGTCACAAGTAGAAAATCATAAGCCAGAAGATTCATTACATGACAAAACTGTCTGAAAACTGTAGAATTCAAGGATGAAGGAAAGATGTTTGCTGAAGGGGGCTTCAGCAACTGAACTGTCGCGCCCAGGACCAAACCGGCAGACACTTCCCCAACCAAAATCTTGACCAACCGAAAGATACCATGCCGAATATACCACCATCGAACTAGACCATGCCTACTGGACCGCACCGAACTATACCATGCCGCCATCGAAACTGAATAGCCATCGAATCTGAACAGGCAATCAACCAGATAAGAAACATACCTCCAAAAAAGAGCAGGGGACTGCCTGTTATTTGGCATTTTCAGAACTTGGCAAGCTGAACGCGTCCAGGGACTCCCATGAGATCTCCATACCTTCCGGGACGTCCTCCAATTTCATGCCTGGCGACAACCGAGGGTACAGAGTGTTGGCATAATAAAAGTCCGGCAACTCGGGCTGGCTCTGAGGCTGAGGCGAAGTTGGTTTGGGCTCCGCTTGTTCCTGGTGGCCCGCTTCTTGTTCTTGAACTTGAACAGGCTCTTTTGAGTCCAAAATGCTGACAATTTCCTCCAAAGCCTCGGCTTGTTCTTCAGTAGGTGCAGGGGAGCTCTCATCTACCAGTTTACTCTGGGAGGATGGGGAGTAAGAACTGTCCTTCCTCCCCTTGCTAGGCGAAGAATTAGGAGAGTTCTCAGCCGATTGATCCTCCGAGGAAACTTTTTCCACATCTTCCTCCTAAAAAATGACTGTGATTAAAGCGGAGATGAACGGCTTGTTGGTTCGATGGCGATATCAAAACTTGGCCGTTTGAACAGTATTGCTTAGAGAATTCCCCGAATCTTCTGAGTTGTTCGAGGCAGGAGAAACACGAGCTAGCAGAGAAACTCTGCGAGGGCTATGAGCTCCTCTTCCTCCAGCGCCACCTCGTTGGCCATGATGCCTCCCCCGTCGAGGGGTGCCTCTGTACTGAGGGGCCATAGGAATTATGCTGGTTCTTGCTGGAAGATTAACCGAAAGAAATTGCCCAAATGACAAATGATACCTGAATGGTTTCGGGAGCGGGAACCAGGCAGTTCCACGGATGAAAGTGCTGATGTTTGTAGCCTGAAACCAAATGAAACGATAACTGCACGACACCTCTGAGTGCGCCGCTTCGCCTACTCTATCGCTCAGTTGCAAAGGAGCCAAGAGCATGGGCCCTTGGCACAATTCAGGTTTGATCCTTGTCCTCTCCCTCACATCAAACTGCCTGAACTGAACCATCTCCATCATTATAATACTTCGGCTCATTCCTTGCGATGGATGCAGCATTGAATTGCTTTTAATGGCCTTCATTCCCAGGCGGCTCGCAATGAATGCCCTAAATAACTCTATGCGCGTCCACGGATCGACACAACTGCCCGCTGTCCTCTTCCGCGTGGCAAGCTGTGATCCTGATTGCTTTCCTTTTGGACACCCGCATCCGGGTGTCATGATGTTGTTGATATAGTAATGTTAATGTAAATACATGGAGAATTATTAAATACATGGAGACTTATTTCTTCATGCGATAATATATCAATATTATTCCTTCTATGTGAAAGGTCATTTAAAGAAACTCAAATGAATGGTTCTTAGCCCATGTCATTCTTGACACGCTGACCAACCAAGTTTAAATATAATTTGTTTTATGAGTTGAGATATTTGAGGTGGAAGATTACCTGGAAGTAGTGATGCTCCTACATCATAGTCTCAAGGGTGAGGAAAATGAAGGTAGTCAGTATTGCCAGTGTCGTCATCATCATCCTGAAACTAGTCCTTGGCTTAAAAAAGTTTGTTTTCAACAATAAGGGTCAAAACAAGCATTGGCATGCCATTGGAAAGGTCTTAGATAATCCTATCTCACCACTTGACATAATTTCTCTTTAGGTCTATTGTAGAATATAAAATAACAAGTGAACTAACATCTATGGAATTTTAATCAGTAGGGAATGCACACATTGCACTCTTTGTAGATTACACACATATACTTGATATTGGGAAAATAAGGGCTTGTTGGAAATGAATAACTATTTCAAATTATGAAAAGTGAACATAATTTATTTTATAATATATGTAAGACATGACTTATTTCAATCCCAATTAGTAAATAGTGAAATGGGCCAATATTGAAATTTGTATAGACTTGCTTGGATACCATGAAATCTAAACTAATCTACTTAGACGTGCTTTGCTAATATAGGAGGGTTTTAGATCTCAAAAATAAGCAATGGATGGCCTCACTTAAAGCCAAAAGATTGGGTGCGTGAAACAAGTCAAACAAGGCTGAATTGAATCAAATTGCACAATGGAAATATCATTTTGGAAACTATGACCTTAATTGATGTTGATGAGCCCCTAAATTGCTTTCTTGTGCTCATTTTTTCTTGACTATTTTACCTTCCATAAGCCCTCCAAATACTCATGTACATACTTGAATTATTTCCACAATTACAACTTTATCCATTTCAATTTATTTAATATCTGCTTGTGAATTAATGTGTTTGGCATAATTATGAGATCATTACTATGGAATATTTGGATTTCATGAATAACTAGATCAAAATGTGTCATCTCAATATGTTGTGAATACCATGCTACCAAATCCTATATTACAGAATGCCAATGAATCTAATTCCATAACTTCTTACTAAACTCTATTAATGAATTTGATTTTGTAGCCTCCTACTAAATTCTATTAGTGAACTTTTTTTTTTGTTGTAAAGGTGCAGTGGGACTTTATATTAATAGAATACAGTAAAATACATAATGCAGAGTGGGAGTTGAGGGGACCTCCCTATGTCTACCTTTATACAGCTGAGCGGGTCTGGTCTCTGTTTTTTTTTAATAGAACACTTACAGCCTGTAGAATTATCCATATAGATGCATACATAGAAGAATCTAAGGAAAACCGTGATCGTCATGCTCTGCATGTTTACAAGGCTCGATGGTCCGCATTGTTTATGGTATTGCACTTCGCTTTGAGTTCCCCCTCCTCCAGGTCTTGCCAAAGGATGTGATAATCTTCAAGATTGGATTGAATCCCAAAATTGGCCATGGCGTTAGCCAACTTATTTGCTGTTCTTCAAACCAATTGAAAGATTACACCTTGAATGTTGCTAAGGTGGCCTTGTAGGTACTTCAGGATTGCCGAGAGCCTCCAGCTAGGGGTTAGCTTGTCCACTTGAGTGCCATTTTGGAGTTTTCTCATCATCTTGATAACAATCTCCGAATCTCCTTCCACCACCAGAGGTAGAAGTTTGTAGCGATCAGCCAGGGTGATGCCTTTGATGAGAGCGATTAGCTTTGCAACATTATTGGTATTCATGCCAAGATTGCCATGGTAGATAAGATGGATGTTACTGGCATGATCCCTTACTGCTCCACCGTAACCAACTTTTCCCAGGTTTCGCTTTGACGCCCCGTCAAAGTTCAGTTTGAATGTTTGAAATGGAGGTAGATACCATTTATCCTGCATTGTCGCAACGGAGGCCTGGTTCCTTCCTGTGGGATTGGTCTTGGCTTTGAGATTTAGGATCTTGATTATCCTTTGGTCATTTGGAGACATGTTTCCCTCTTGCTGCAGTATATCCATGGCATGGATCAATTCTGTGATTAGCTGTCTCATCTTTCCTTTTAACATTTCCGCTACCATCGCCGAATTCTTGAAGATTCTTGCATTGCGCTCTTTCCACATGATCCAAGCTATGGCTCCCGGAATGAGATTCCATGCTTTGTTGACCAGATTGTTGGAGGATATGGAGGATCTCCAGTTGCTCAATGTATGACAGATAAAGTTCCTATTTCTGTCGGATTGTCTGAAGACGATGACCATGTCATCCCAAAGAGAGCAAGCAGTGGGGCAGGTGTTGAGAATATGATTGAGAGTTTCCTGATCATTTTCACAGAGGACGCAACATGAAGGCCCAATGAAACCCCATCTCTGAAGATTGTCCCATGTGAGTGCTCTATTATGCAAGACCAGCTAGGAGAAGAGGGTGATTTTGGGCCAGGTTCCTCTATTCCATAGAGCGTGCCATTTGGGGTCCAATTGCAAGTTAGGAGAGGCAACCATGATTTTTTAGGCTTCTTTGAGGCTGAAATTTCCTTTAGGATTATTTCCCCATCGAAGGATATCCTCTCTATTCGATGTGAGGATTCTGCGCTGGTCTAGTTCTTGTAAAAGAGGGTCTATAATCTCATTGTGGTCTTGGTTTAGCCATTGCTCTTTAGATAGCCATTTTTGCCATGTAGTAGTCGATGTCTTAGGTTGCCAGTAGTCTGCTACTGTCACCAACCCTGCTTCATGTATGTCCCTTTTAAGAGTAGTCCAATCTGGGTGGTCTAGGGGGGGGGGAATTGCTGCCAGGAATCCTCCCAGAAGAGGGCGGTGTTGCCTTGGTGGACTTCCTAGAAGCTGTGCCTCTGAAAAATATGTCGATTTTCCCATACTTTGTTCCAGAGGGGGGATCCTTGAGTGTTACTAGTGAGCCTAATAAGGTCTTTGTCTTGGACTTTATTGGTGTACTTTGCTTTCCACAAGGTGCCCCAGAGGGAATTAGGATTCTCCACCCATCTCCACCAGATTTTCGCTGCTACAGCCTTGCTTAGGATTTTAGGATCTCTTAGGCTCAGCCCTCCCCCCAATTTTGGTTTGCAAATGTCTATCCACTTGAGGAGGGCCCATTTGGGTTTCTTAGAATCTCCACTCTAGAGGAAGGACTGCTGGATGTTTCGAATGGATTTATAAACTAATTTAGGTGTCGCTATGGCCAAGAGCATATAGGCCGACATTGTTTGAAGAACTGATTTGACCAGCACCAGTCTGCTGGCCATGTTTAGGGCACTGAGAGTCTAGCTACCTAACTTGGCCTTCATTTTGTTAAGGGGGTCTTCCCAGTTTGCAGATTTGGTGGCATATTCTGAGAGTGGAATGCCAAGGTATTTTGTTGGAAGGGAGCTCTTTTGAATATTAAGAATTCTGCTAAGATTTCTCTGCACAGGAATATAAGTATTCAAGAAAAACAATTTGGATTTTGTGAGATTGATTTCCATACCTAAGGCCTCAGTGAAGGTTCTTAGCACCTTGCTGAAGGTTCGAACTTCCTTCACTGTGGGGGATCCCATGAGCATTGTATCATCTAAAAATTTCTAATGCGTTACTGTGGGGCCATGATGTGCAGCTTTGATGCCCTTGAGCTGATTCTACTAGTTTGCTTGGGATAGAGATCTTCCCAGACCCTCTGCCATGATAACAAAGAGAAAAGGCTATAGGGGATCTCCTTGTCTTATACCTCTGGATGGAAGGAAGGGTTGTAGGGGCCCTCTGTTCAGCATGATTGAAAATAATGCTCCTGAGACCATTTCCATTATCCAATTTATCCAAGTCTGATTGAAGCCGAAAGCCTGGAGGATTGCTCTGATGTGGATCCAACTAATTTTATCAAAGGCCTTTGAGAGGTCAAGATGAATGAGCATACCTGGAATCCTTTGTGTTTTGATAGAATGCATAACTTCTTGAGTGAGTATTATGATGTCGATTATCTGTCTGCCTTCAACATATCCTGATTGTTCTAGAGATATGATTGAGGGGAGGATCGGTTTAAGTCTGTTAGCCATTAGTTTGGAAAGGATTTTATAAATGACGTTGCAGAGGGCTATGGGCCGGAACTTGTCAGGTGAGTCAGCTTGATCAGATTTTGGAATTAGGGTGAGGAAGGTGGCATTGATGGCAGGGAACACTCTCTTGGTTCTGTGAAAGTTCTTAATAAGATTGAAGAGGTTGGCTTTGATAATGGGCCAACAAGCTTTAAAGAATTCAATTGTAAAGCCATCTAGTCTGGGGGCTTTGTCAGTGGCCATGGTGAAGACGACTTCTTTAACCTCTTGCTTAGTGAAATCTCTTAAGAGAAGGGAGTTTTGCTCCTTCGTAACTAAGGGGGGATAGCACTGATGACTTTATTGATGGCTTGGGTTCTATCATGAATGGGATCAATGAGAAGTGAATTGAAGTATGAGTTAAGTTCAAATCCTATTTGCTCCCTGGTATAAACTTTAGCTCCATCAACTTTTGTGAGGGATTGAATACGATAGTTGGCTCTATACTAAATGGTTGACTTATGGAAGAAACTTGTGTTGCGTCCTCCCTGTTTTAACCATTGCACCCTTGATTTTTGTTTCCAGAGAAGCTTTTCTTGTCTTAGCCTTTCTTCCCATTGCTTTTGTAGGTTTGATTCCTGAGCCAGCCTTTCCTCATTGGGCCCTTCCTTGATCATTGTTTGTTGGAGGCCCGCCATTTTTTTTATTAGTGAACTTGATTCCATGGTCTTCTAGAAAATGTTGATGAATTCTATATGCATGTACTGTAGAATTTACAATTATCTCAAAATAATTGATTCATGCTATAGTATACATTACGAAGGTTTTTTTTCATGAGATATATCTTATAATCCATATGAGGAATATATTTGGTCCTTGAGGGTTTGCTTAGACAACAAGGTTCAAAGCCATTACAAGAAATAGTTATTATGAGCTCAACATGTCACATGTAGGAATTAAACCTAGGTGGGGAGGATAACAACATTTTTCCCAATCACCTGAGGTAAACCCACTTGATGAGAATACATTACCAAGTTAAAGAGTGTGTCGTAGATTTTGCAACTACGACAAAGAATGGACTTGTTCAACATTATAGGGGTTTGTAATGTGGCTCAAACCACAAGGTACAATAATAAACATGGAAAATAGGTCATGGGATCCATGTGATAAGTTAAGAAGATATTGAACTCAAGTAAAATTTTCCACTTCTCGAATTATTCATAATGACCATAAACATATCATTGATTTACAAGATTTTTGTTAGAGGGAGACATGAATTTCTTGGGACTTTTCCAAAATATTTATGAGCTCATATATATATTTAAATTAAGTTATGTAGCGCCGCCTAAGATAGTTTAGCAATCAAAGTGACAAGAACTGGGATCATTTTTTCTGCACATTGACATTGTAATTTTGAATTTATTTGCAAATGTGAAATTAGTTTTATTATGTTAATTTGATCCTATATATATATATATATTTGAGGGATTCAACACCTTTCTTGTTCCAAAGTAAGGACTTGCTCTAAAGCAGTGGTTGAATCCCATTTATCCATATATCAAATTGTTGATTATTTATTTTCTTAATGTTTATAATTTTCAATCATTACTTTGTTATATGTTACGTCTTTTTATTTTACATAGAAAAAAGTACTGTAATTTTAGTAATGAAAAAATTTACATGTAAGGTGCTCATAAACTCTGGAGGGTGTAAACTCTTTGCATTCTCCAAGAGGATTGGATCCCAAAAGATTCCGTCTAGGATGGTCATATCAATAATTACATTCATTTTCATTCATGGAGTATATCAGTGAATTAGTTATAAAGAGTCAACAAAAATTCCCTGTCCTACAATGTCCTAAAGTATGATATTAAAATTATCCAAAAAACTGAAAAAAAATAAATTTTGATCCTTTGTGCTTATTAGTTTTCTAGCTAGATCCAGGAGTCTTGAAAGAATTATGGCTACATAGCTTCTTGATTTTTTTTTTTAAATTTCAAATGCCTTGCTTTAGTGTTAGTTTGAATTTTGAGAGGATTTTGACATCTTGATTCACATCCCTAAACACATGATCATATGTGATATGAGAAAAAGAAGAAACTAAATACTAAATGTTTTTAAAAATAGGTCGAAGAGATTAGTTCTCAATCCTTTAAAAGGCCCTTCATCCAATTTACAAATAACATTGAGTTGCCTTAGATGTGAAAATAGGCAAGCCCTTATTCTTTAGCATGGTGAAGCAATAGTTTTAGAGCCATGAGTTTAGAAAAAATGTTGGTTGTAGACCCAAAACCTGCAGAAAATGCAATTGAGTGAGTGGCAGTGAGGAAGGGAATCCCCCTTGCATCTCCATGAGGGGGATTTCCTTGAGTTGCACTATAAAAAATCCCAAGGTATGTTAGTTTGGAGCTATAATACTAGATGAAGCACCTTATGATGAGAATTGGTGAGATGATGGAGTGCATCTAGGATTTATAGACTATGAGGTGCTATCTTGAGGGTTGAAGGTTCCTTGTACAAAAAAATGCACGATTTCAATCTAAGCATACACCCCAAGAAATCATGAGGAGGAGTGCTTTATGTTGTTTCTTTTGCTATAGGTTGAACTACTTTTCAAGAGCTACTATGATGGATGAAACTTTCTAGACATATGCTTATTTATGATCTCTTCAGATTTATGCCCAAACAGATTGGATGAAGGGGCGAGTGAGAAAAAAGTGACAAATGGATTATGTTTCTTGGTGATGCAATGTGCAATATGTTGGTCCTTGGAAGGATTATTTTTGGTAAATTTTCCCATGTGAGTGCTTTATTTCTAAGGAGAAGCCACATGAAGAGTTTTTCTCTGACTATACTTTTATGTATCCACAACTTCTTCCTCCATTGGGGGTTTAGAATCAACTACTAGTCCAAAGTAGGAGCAATATCTATATTTGGGTGTATATACACTAGCTGGATTTTAAGTGCAAATCAATGGATCAAGTTAAAAGATTACGAAGGAGTTTTGGAGGGCGTGAGTGTAATTTTTCAAGGAATAATACAAGTCCTCATCTAGGTATAGGTCAAAACTGGATAG
Source organism: Pinus taeda (assembly GCA_000404065.3). Taxonomy (NCBI): domain Eukaryota; kingdom Viridiplantae; phylum Streptophyta; class Pinopsida; order Pinales; family Pinaceae; genus Pinus; species Pinus taeda. Next base: position 127,733 of record APFE031534535.1, on the reverse strand, counting down.
CCAACTAGTTGTGCCATGGACTATGTTCCTATAGGTCAATTGATTGAGGGAATGAAACCCATCCTTACTCATCTTGTAGATCAATGGATCGAGAAGGAGATGGTTATTTACACTACCAATCCATGGATATTTTCCTATAAGGACTCTTGAGCCATCACCTATTTTCTAGTGTGGCCATTAATCGATGAGGGGGAATACTTGGAAAATGGGCTCTGAAAATTCCTTTGAAATACAACTACTGAATTTTTTCTCCTAATTGTGATTCTTCACAACAAAATAAATATGTTGCAAAAAATTAAATTGGAATCGAGAAATTCTTACACATAATTAACACAATTATTTTGGACTAATGCCCCCGAAAAACCCTGAAGGGAAAACTAACGCAACAGATGAGGGTTTATCTTATTATTATGCAACAGTAAAAATATGAGCACAATAATCTAGATGCCCAACTAGAAATCCTCTAGAAAATATACTAGAAAAATAATTTGAAGAAATTTTCTCCCTTCTGCAATAATTTAACCTCCCTTTGACATGCTCAAACTTTCTCATTGGAAATTCACTCTACTAGAATTCACATTGCATGCCATGGGAAAATAATACAACCTACTATCTGGCTCCAGATGAGTCATCCTACCCACCTCTACCTGTGGAATGAAGTCGCTATGCCTTCTAGACATTTTGCCCTCCAACAATTGAATCGACCTCCTTTCTGGCACTTTGCACTGGGTTCTGGCTCACTGACATTGGCTATGTGTCCCTCTCTGTAGAAATATTCGACCTCCTCCCTCTTTCCAAACTGGCACTGGAAAATTCTCTTGATATATCTGTTGCATCTAACTCAATCACTAATGCTCCTCCACTGGCTCAAATTCTTCCCTCACTGAATCATTGTGCACTGGGAAATTCACACTGCCTGGATAATTGCTCCCTCACTTGTGCCTCTCCTCATCCCATTGATCTACTCTTGTAATCTCTCGTTGGAGCTTCAACGGCCATGATTAGATCCCAATCAATGACTAAGATCATCTTAGACTTGATCCATGTGAGTCTCTAGAACATTCTCGATCATCCTCAATTAATTCCCATTAAGTAATCAATTTTCCTAAGTTAGACTCAAGAATTTTTAATTATTGATCAATTAATTTAATTGAGGTGTTTCATAAGCTTATCTCGTGAAACCTTTTTTGGGTTTTGTATATCTCATGTTCCTTAGTCTCATAGACACAGTTTGATATTAGAAAACCTATCCAATGCTAGCAAAACTAACATGGGCTTGCAAATAATCGATCCATTCAACAAGGACTTTGTTGGAATCCTAATCCAATCCACTATGGAGGATATACCCATGTGTTTTGCATTTTTTACCCAAACCCAAAGTACTTCACCTTGAATTAAATTCCAAATGATTTTTGCATCTAAAGCCTTGGAGAATAGAAAGATGTTTTTAGGCCTTATCTTCCTTGAGCCTTTGGGCCTAAAAGATTCTCCCAAGCGGAAAATACCATAACTTTTTTGTCTTTTCATCTTGCCTAGAGGAAGCAAAGGGATGTTGGCATGATATTTTCCAAAGTTCCTTTTGTTATCCAAGCCATGGAGGAGTAGTATACAATAATGTCTTCTAAGACACATTTTACTAGAAACAACCTTCCTACATGAGAGAGCAATTGATTGCACTAGATATGGACTCTTTTTTTTCATTTTTTGCTAAGATCCATAACCAATCGAACTTCTTGTAATTTTTTAGTTTGAGAATAAATCCCAAATACTTGAAGCCATGACCAATATCTTCAATATGTAGAGAAATGAGATTTGATACAACTTATTTATCCCCTTCAGACAACCCCCATGAATACATCAATTAGTTTGACCTATTATTTATCATTCTAGTGAAAAAATAAAAGGAATTGAGGAGAATATCCAATTCCTTAAGATACCTCAAACTGCCTTCCAAAAAAATCAATATTTCATCAACAAAGAACGAATGTGATAAGAAATGGTTTGGCTTCATTATTATATCTCTAAAAATATTTCTAAATATGGAATCCTTTATGAGCTTGTCAAGACCTTCAACCACAAGGAGGAACAAAACTGGCAAAATGGGGCAACCTTATCTCAAATCTATTTCAACATGGAAGCATATCTAAGGTAAACCAAGCTCACTGATTCAAACCTATAGGGATATCATTAGATCCAATCAATCATCATGGATGTCCAAGAGATTGATGGGTTGGATTTCCCTATCTACATATCCATATTTCTCATTTGGTTAAGGTCTATAACAATCAGGAACATAGACAATAAACGAGACTATAATTATATTAGACATATTTTTTTATTCTTAACCATACATCATAATAGCACTGAAGCTACCCATAGGCAAGAATGTAGACATTGTAACCATTAAACTATATTTATGACATAAAAATACATCACACAAACCATCATATTCATTTAGTAGGAAACTCATAGATACACAATCTATTAACATTAGTTCTATTTATTTACACAAGGTTACATTACAAAATTCAGAGTCCTTAAGGGTACTTATCTTATTACAATTAAATGTTTCATATAACTAATGAAGGGCGAGCCATCTTCCACCCTGCTATACATTCAATTGCACTACTTTATTTCTTGCAACTAGCCACCTTCGAGCTAGACCATAAATCCATGAGGTAAGTTTGCTTAGCAACATATGGTAGAGTTCTTAAGCCAATTTCCTTCATCTAATCCAAACTCTTCATTTCTTTACCAAACCATTTTCCTAATGAATTTCACACTTCCTAGGTGTTAATCCTATATCTCTTTACATTTTCCTCTATCTCTGGTCTCCTCTCTTTATCCATGTTCATTCTCTTAATTTTCTCATTTTCCACATGCTCGGATGAGTTCCCTCCTACTTCCTTTCTCTTTGGGATTACATGGGAAATATAAAGTATCTAAAAGGGAGGATACCTAACCCATACCTTTGAGTGGTTTGTTTCTACTTCCCCAGTCCTCTTATAATTGTTGGTAGTTATTACTACACCTTCCCACCAGATATTTTCTTGGGAAATTTTGACAATCTCAAAACATTTGGTTCAACTAATAATCCACTAGAAATTATTAATTCTCTAAATATCCTTTGCTATATTCCCACCTCCTCATGGTTTCTCATGGTTCGTATTAGGGAATCACCTCTTCATTAGCTGGTATTATATTAATTACAACTATTCTAGATCTTTTTCTCATTTAGATTTACATGCACATATAAGGATCAATAACATAATTAATTACAATTACAATATTAGTGGGTTTAAGTGTTTGGGATGCTACAATCCCCTCCCCCTTAATGAAACACCATCGTCGGTGTTCATACCCTTTCAGGTGTCATCCTCAACAACATTACATCATTTCAATTGCTCTCTTTCACTAAAATAAAGTTCCTCAATGTTTCCTCATCTACACCAGAAACACGGTCCTATTCACCCATCCTTCATTTTCATTATGGTAGAAGTATCTAGCCACCTCTATACCTTCAATAAACATGTATATTAAAATATTTATTTTGTACATAAGCATTTTTTTTTGAATTTTTACAATTATGGATTAAATATTTATCTATAAATAATACTTGTATGTAGGGTTATCCTTCGCTTCATATGATTAAGTTTCCACGGGTAAATTTTTTAACTCACTACTTGCTTTAGACACACCCATCCTAACTCTCGATCTAGTGAGTGTGTGAAAAGTCTCCTCTTCCTGGTAGTTGCTCACCATTTTGGTGTTTAGAAAATTCCTTTCCTCAAGTAATATACCTGACTGAGGTTATTTTTCATAGAAAAAATGAAGGAACTATTAGAGTCTTATAGCTACAATATCGCATCAGCTTGCTCTGAACATCATTTACTTGTCTTGGGGTCCAATATCACTTCAGTGACCTTGTTCCTAGACTCTCTTCTTCTCAAACTTTATCTACCCTTCCCGGGTGTTTCCTCTTTTCACCTATATAACGACATTCAATCTACCTAAGATATATCCATAAAATTTTCAATCAAAATTTTTTATTTTCCAAACTTACTTCATACAAAATTTGGTCTCACAAACATCATACTCTTCTCATAATGTTTGGTTATTTGCAGGTGGTGATATTTCAAATTTCGTCATGGGTATACATCCCATGCCATATCCAAGAGAATTTTACTTGAATTTATGCATTTTCACTCAACCACATACTATTAGTTTCTCACGCATAATATATTTTCAATATATCATTTATAACAACCACTAGATTGGTTCTTCAAAACCATTCATATAGTCAAAGAATGTAAACATTTCAGATGTATTCTATACCAATCAAAAGGAGGACATAATTACACTACAAATCCATTAAATATCATCTCAACTATTTTAAATAAACATATGACAATCAAACTCCTCATGCCAATGAATGAAGTTTCCCAAGTTTGAGAGTTTCATAATCATTCTCCTTTACATACAATATTTAGGAGTATGCACTTCAAGTATTAAGTCAAGGTCTATTAACATAGTGAAACATGGCCACTCAAGGCTAGTATAGAACAAAAGGGAGCCCTTCACTTATCTACCAGTCCCTTAATGCCTCCCCTTCTTATAATGTCTTACATGCCTTAGTCAAACCAACACTTTATACTTCCTTCAACCCCCTAAACCATGTAGAAGGCTTGTTCATTGACCTCCTCGTTGAATTTTGTGAAACACACAATTCTACCCAATTTGATATGACTCAATGAGTTCTTTGTTATCCCCTTCTCAGAGTCACACTCACATGCTCATGTGTGGATCATATTTCATTCCCATGACTTCACAAGTTCATAAGCACACATTTCCTCCACATTATCCATCATTATTATTTTGACTGGCGAGTAAACTACTCACCTATCTGACCATTATCCATCCAAACAACTAACACACATTTCTAAAAAAAATTAACCTGGTATCATGTGTTGGAAACTCTTTTCCTTAATCAGAAAACTCTTGGGTACTCAATGTATACATTAAATTTAAATTCAATTCAAAAAAAGATAACTCACTTTGAAGGAATTCCTTATCCAATTCCTTCAACTTACCAGTCGTTGTAGTATGGATGATTTCCATACTTGCATGCCTTCCAACCATATGCATGCTCAATTGATGGTGTTTGAAGTCTCTTTTAATGGTTGACGGCCCTTCCTTGTCTCAAGTACTACTTCAATTAGGTGGGTTTTAAAGAGTAGATTCCTAAAAGAAACATGCAACTTTCACCACTTCATCACACATCAATTGTTAGTCAACTAACTAAAACATGTGACTTAATGTTTTCTAATACAAAAAACAACTCATTATATTCATTTACTCATTTCCAATATATTTTAGGCATCAAAGATCAATTTAGAATTCTCATACTTATAAATTTTTTATATCTAAACTCTTTTACCCCTAATTAATCATCTAGGGTTAAGAATTTTGCCTTTTAAATTTCTTTGCACAACTTGAATTCACAACACTTGTAGTGGCCAATCTAGTGTGCTAGATTAGACTAGATTTATTATCGACCTGGGTAAGTAAACTTCGAGGCGTGTAACTAAAATCTATAGACATAAAGGATTCCTAACTAAGTGTTTGTTGTGATAGGCGACAATACTTCTTTACAGAAGGTTAAGGTATGTTTCCTCTCACTTTAACACCTAGATTACCTAGATTATCTAACTGTCCCAAAGATACAAAGTATAGCTAGACTGAGATTTTAGTCCCTTTACAAGGATGTTGTGCACAAAACTCTATCTAGTTAATACTGAAGCACTCATAAAGAAATAAAAAACACACCGAACTTTAAATACATAAACAAACAGAGTTTATGGAAATGCCTTAAAACATAACGCTGGATCAAATCTCTTACAAGACCTGATTCAATGATCTAACGATGATATCTTTAAGCAAGCACCATAAATTCCATTTGTGAGAAATCGTAATCAAATTGACAAAATCATTAGCATGGAAATAAAATCAACAGTATGCGTTCTATGTAAATTCAAGAGCTATGAAAATGACATTAAACGACATGCGTTCAAAAGCAATGGAAATGCATTCTATGTAAATTCAAAAGCAATGAAAACGAAAGGCACAGTATACCAATCCACGCAGGGCCCGTCCAAGTTTCAATGGTACACTGGAATGAGCTCAATCAATCGACAATATTAACGCATATACAATGCTGGAGTGTAATCGTAATTGTATTCAAACACTGAGAGTTGCAATCACATATATGAATTTGGTTCTTCAAAACAATACACAGAGGTAACCATAACATGTCCCGAAAACAAAAACGATACAGAGTTTTTATCTGCCTTCCTATCTTGAACCGAATGCACATTCATTGAAGCAACTATTCCTGCTTTTACAGTGGAATGATTTGCGGTCATTCTAAGATGAACCGGTTTCCAAAAAGACAAAATGATTTCCAAAAAGACAAAACGAAACCGGTTTAGCTACCATGGCTTTTACTGCCTTTGTGACCAAAAGGCTGGGGTTTGACCCAGTGTTGACCACATAAGTAGGAGCTTTTGATCTGCTGTAAAATCAATTTTTCTTCATGCTTGTACATTCAGGAGCTCGTCCTTATCCACTACTTTGGATTTCCTGTCATGCCATGTGTCAGATGATAAACCATTTACAAGATGTGATGTCTTCCTGAAACCTTTTTGTTAAAAATTCCTAATTTCTAACATAAAAATTCATAAATTGACCTTAATGCAAACTAACAACTATAACACTATTAACTAATCAATTTCAATGGATGTAAAGGGGTCTATGGAGGGTAATGGAATGGTACCAAGCTTAATGTCTTAGCATGTCCTCATGCTAAGCTTGATGTGCTGCCTCTATACTCTGTCCCTGCCTTCAACAATGCATCTATGTTCTTTTTAGCCTGGGCTTCCTTCTGGATGTGGAGCTCATGCTTCAAACTCTTGTATTTCTCCTTGATGGCTTTCTTTTGGGTATACCACTTGGTTGCCCAGTTACAAATGTCAACCTGTTCAGTCTTGAGCTCTTTAATTTGCTCCTTGAGCTTTTCATTCTTCTGCTGGGTTTGATTACTCTGAATTTTTTACATCTCATTCTCCTTTTTAATAACTTTTTCTAGCATGTTGGCCTCCATCATTTCTTCTTTTAATCTTTCAATTTGCTTCTCCAGCTTCCTTTGTTTCTTAACTGCAGGTGGTGACTCCTTTCCTTGCCTATTATTGCTTTCAACCTCCACTTCGGCTTCTTGTCCATGCTGTGAGTGAGCACTGCTTTCGATATCCATCGGTGCATGTGCATTGGATTCAGGTTGATATTCTTGTGATTGGGTCTTTTGTGCTCTCCTGGATCTCCTTGTATAGGTTGTGAAAATTTTGTCCTGCTCCCTTTTCTGGGTAGCTTCTTGTCTCATTTTTCTCGTCCTCACATTGCTACTGGGTGGAGGGACATCGTTTGATTTATGCACAGGAATCTATTCATCAATGTAAAGCATGTATCCTGAGCACTCGTGATGCTCTTGCTCATCTTCGCTATTCTTGATTTGATTGGCAACCAGGAACTCCTTCCATGTCCTGCCCCTTCTTTGCACTTCAAATTCAACGAGAATCTTAATTAACCCGAAATGATATAGACTTTTGTCCTCATTACCTTTCTGCTTTTGGATAGTATTCGACATCTTGGTCAAGCTTTGCAAGAGGAAATATGGTAAACTAATAGTGCACTGCCCCTTTAAATGTAACATGAGTTTAATATGGTACAAATAGACTATGCTATATCGACCCTCGCATGTAACAAAATTTTGGATGATATACACCATCTCGTCCCATGGATGTATCAACCAGCTCCTTGGGACCCCCTTCTTCCAGTTAACTGATGAAACCCTTGACCTGGACATGAAATGGGTCCATGACTTCTCTTTGAACTGTTTAGTCTTGAAGTACTTCTCTCCTTCTGGGCTGATCCCTAAGGATTGTGCTATAGTGTCTTCTGAGACTCTAAATGAGAAATTACCTATCAACACCTTCTCCCCATTGAATGTAAAGGAAAATTGTTTAGTCACTTCCTCGTTGCTTCCATTAAACTTTTCCAAGAAGAGTAGCCACTGTTTCTCTCTTAAAATTTCAATGCAGTCATCATGGTACTGAGAGCTATCAAATGTGTTTGGTTCTACTCTATTAGTCATTTTACAAAGAATTCTTGCTCTAACCCTCTTCATTTATGCTTATTAATCGAACAAGGGTATTTTAGTTTGTTACCTTTGCTTTTCGCTCCACACAACTGACCTGGTGGCGTCCTCTGTTCTTCACAATCAGCTCCTTCAGTGGCTTGAGTAGTGACCGGATTACTGGCCTTGAATTGTGGCGGAGATAGAATTTTTGTGAGCCCAAACACTGTGCTTTGCTCTCGTAGCACTTGGCTTTCTTGGCCTCCGTTCTTTTTTTGAAAATCACAACACTAAATTTCTAATGTGGAACACACTTCTACAACTGAGAATGAAATAGGATCTAACAACCGAATCGACCCAATTCAATGTAATAATAACAGAGCATATTCATAGTTTAATGACAGGGGAGTAGCTGTACTGGGTTGTGTGAATACCATCATGAGAACGCCACGATCATGTATGAGGTATTGGGGCTGTAAATAACGGATAGTCGCTTGCATGAGTCGACTTGGTCGAGCGATCATGTCATAAGTTGGTCGATTCAAAACAAATCAATGCATGAAACCGTATAACATTTGGCTTCCCGAGAGTTCACCACCTGTCCTTGTTCATTAGTTCTTAACCGACTAAGGAGATGTTGGACCGAGAGTAAGTTTCGATGGCTGATAGGGAGTGAATAGCAAGGCTAGGAGGGTGGTGGGATAGCGGATTAGAAATTGTAGGAAAAGTATGGGGATAGGCTAGAACGTTGGAAAATGGTAGGGATTAGAAATATGACGAGAGTGGTGGATATGTGGGTAATTCTTTTTGAAATTGATTATAAGTAATCACAGTCATCACATTTAACACTAAAGCAATCTAAGAATTTAAATGTTAAAAATAAAAATGATAACAATACTTTACACTTTTATTGGTTGACCAATAGTTGAGTTGGCATGCATAGATAGGATTTCTTGTTTAGATGTGATGAATCTTTGTTGTCCATAACAGGTCCCTCTGAGATAAATTTGGATGCAACAGGTCCCTCTGAGATCTAGATAATGTTTGCGCAGCCTCTTCGAAATCTGGAAAAGACTATATGTGTGCAGCTTCTTTAATCTTTGATGTTTGATGGAGGCTTGGTGACAAGCAACCTTTGGATCTCTGCTGAACTTTGTTGAAGCTTTGCTGAAGTGGCTTGAGGTAGCAGTCTCTAACAGGTCCCTTTTATGTTTGTTGATCAGGTCCCTCTATTGTTGGTGCTGGTATCATGGTCTTCTGAATAGGTCCCACTGCATAGTGCTACAAACAGGTCCCTCTGATTAAAACAAAGACACAACAACTTCTTTATTGAAATACTAGAGTGCTGAAACAAACTTCTTGAGAATTTACAATGAAGAGATAAACTCTTTGAAAATTTGCAGTGAGGAGATGAGATAAAAAAGACAAAAACGCTGATGCTTCTCCCCCACTGAAGCTTTGACTTGTCCTCAAGTCATTATTGAAGTGATAAATCAACAAGAAACAAAAAGAACAAGGAATTCTTACCAGCCAAAGAATTAGTTTTCAAGTAAGAATTCTGGGTTAGAATGTGCCAGAGTCTGGTTTTCACATCTAAACCATTATTATTTTTTATTTTTATTTTATATCTCTTATTATTAATTATATATATTATAGTATATTAATATATTATTATATAATATATATTATATATATATATATTTTTTTAAGTGATAAAATGGAAATGAAATGGACTAAGGTAGAGATACTACAGCTGAAGGCTGCAATATCTCAACCTCCCTTTGCTGAGATACAGTTTGAAGAAAATCCTCTTTGGTGATGGGCTTGTGATAGAGTTTTAACCTATGGCCATTGACAAGAAAGGAGTGACCTTCTCCATCAATGGTAATAAGCTGGACTGATCCATTCTCATGAACTTGAACTATTTCATATGGGCCCATCCAATGGGTAGTAAACTTGGCTTTATGATCTCTGAATTTAGAGTCAAAGAGTAAAGCCCAATCTTCTTCTTTGAACTATTTCTTCTTGATATGTGCATCATGCCACTGCTTCCTTTGTTTTTACATGAGGAGTGTTGTCTCCTCTGCTTGCTGCCTCATTTCATCCAGCTGGTTCAACTGCTGAATTCTTTCTTGTTGTGCTTCATTAAGATCAATTCCCAAATCTGCAGCCATCTTAAAGGTATGTATTTGAAACTCAATAGGAAGCGTTACCTCTTTGCCATACACCAATTGATATGGTGTAAATCCTGTAGTATTCTTCCACGTGATTCTATAAGCCTAGAGTGCATCTTTGAGCTTCTCCTCCCAATTCTTTCTGTTTATTACTACGGCCTTAGTGATAATTCCTTCCAATGTTTTATTTGTTGATTCCACCTGGCCATTGGCCTGTGGATGGTAAGGTGTACTTCTTCTGTGCTTGATTTGATATTTTTCGGTGATGTCCTTAACTAACTTTGAAGTAAAATGAGTACCTTGATTTGTTACTATCTCCCTTGGTACTCCATACCTTACAAAAATTTCTTCAAAGAGGAAATTTACCACTGTCTGTTCAATTGCCCGGACTAGTGCTTTAGCTTCAACCCACGTTGTCACATAATCGGTACATACTAAGATGTACCTCTTACCATTGAAATTTGGATTGATGGGTCCTATGAAGTCTAGAGCCCATTTTTCAAATGGTGTTCTTGAGGCTGAAGTGGCATCTCATCTGTAGCTGTTGGCCTACCCATTCTTTGACAACTATCACAACTCTTCACGTATTTCTTGGAATCCTTGAAAATGGATGGCCAATAGTATCCAAGACTAAGGATCTTGAATGCTGTTCGTTTAGCTGCAAAATGCCCACCACACGGTTCATCATGGAAAGATTTTAAAATATCAATAATTTCATCATTTCTTACACATCGTCTAATAATCATATCATAACCAGTGTAAAATAAATCGCCATTAACCCATGAGTATCGAGCACTTTGTCTGATTAGCCTCTTCCTTTCCTTTGAAGTAAAAGATGGTGGTGTTCTTCCTGTGGACAAGTAATTGGCCAAATCAGCATACCAAGGATTCACTACTGAAATTGCAAATAAATTTTCATCTGGGAAAGAATCTTCAACCGGAACAACCTCACCTTGATTTTGCAGTCTAGAAAGAAAATCTGCTACCTGATTATATCCAACACTGTGATGTTAAATTCCTGTAACAATAACAACCATTTGGTAACTCTGCCACTAGTTACTGGTTTATTCATTAAGTGCTTAATGGCAGAATGGTCAGTATGTACAAAAACCTCATAACCAGTTATATAATGTCAGAATTTATTCACAACATGTATGACTGCAAGCATTTCTTTTTCTGTGACTGTGTAGTTTAATTCTGCAGGTGTTAGATTTTTGCTAATGAAATAAATGGCATAATGACAAGACTGCTCTTTTTGGCCTAATGAGGCACCTACTGTAGTATCAGATGCATCTGTAAAAATGTGAAATGGTAGGTCCCAATTAGGTCCTTTTAAGACTGGTGTGGTTGATAGCTTTGCTTTGAGTGTTTCGAATGCTTTTTGACAATTATCATTCCAGTTGAAAGGTGCATCTTTGGCTAGAAGTTTAAACAAAGGTAAAGTTATTCGACTAAAATGCTCAATGAATCTTCTGTAATAGCTTGCATACCCAAGAAAA
>APFE031534535.1:60535-115224 GCA_000404065.3 Pinus taeda | reverse complement strand
TTTTGTAATTCTTCTCTAACAATATCCTGAAGCATGGGATTCATTTGTCTTTATGGTTGCCTCACCGATTTAACATTGCTATCTATATAAATATGATGAGTGCATGTTTCAGGGTGGATTCCATGCATATCGGTGTAGTCCCAGGCAAATGCCTTCTGGTATTTTCTCAATAGTTGAATCAATTTCTCTTCCTGAGATGAGTCTAGGTGAGTGCCAATATTCAATGTTTTTCTTGGACTAATCTCTATGGTCTTACTCTGCGTGTTTGTGATGGATTGGATAGGGAAAATGTTGTGAAATGTTGTTTGCAAAGAATGAATGGTGCATGTCTCCTGAAAATTTTGTGCTAGAAGTTCATTTGCAGCATGGTATTGATCATTCCTCAATTCCTCAGACACATCTGGTTGAGAGAGGAACAATTCTACCAAATCATCATTATCATGTTCTTGAAGATCATAGATTTGGTTGATGCTGAAAACAAATTGAACTGCTACCTTATCATTGTATTTATCATCAAGCCATAAATTCTGTGCTACTGCTGGTGATTGTGCTGATGGGTAAAGAGTGAGTTGTTTTCTTTCAGTTCCTCGTGAGATGACCATATTACCCGATCGACATCCTACGAATGCATCAGCAGTTGCTAACCATGGTCTACTAAGGATGATAGGGTGTCCTCCTAAATTGGATTTTGGTTGAAGAACTAAAAAGTACACTGGATACTCCCAAGAGTCCAGTGAAACAATTATGTCCTCCAAAATCCCTTCAGGAATCACTTTAGACCTATCAGCAAGTTCTAGAACAATTGTTGTGTGCTGCAAGTTTGTGAGCTAGAGGGTTTTCATGGTTTCAAGAGTCATCACATTTATGGCGGCCCCAAGATCAATTAAAGTGTTTGGAATATGTATGTTGTTAATGATTGTAGTGACTCTGGGAATACCAGGATCAACATACTTTTCCATTGAAATGGTGTTTGTCATAAGGCCAGCTAAATTTCCAATAACATGAATGTTTTGTGGATCAACTCTTTTCCTAGTAGGCTTCTTAAGGCACAGTTCTTTGATGGCTTTAGTATATATGGGAATGTCTTTTATGGCTTGTAGTAGTGGAATTTTTATGTAGACATTCTTTAGCTCATCTAAAACATCAAACTGTGGTATAGATATGGGAAGTTTTGGTTGGGCCAATCGGTCTGGAAAAGAAGGTGGATGCAATGGTTGCATTTGTTTTTGTTTAATGTCATCATTTAGTTTCCTTTGAATGGGAGTTTAATTTTCATTTTCTTCGTTTTCTCCTTGTTTTTCAACTGTTGGAGATTTTTTGTGAAGTACCTTCCCAAACCTCAAATTGATATTTTGCAAAGGTAATGTGGGATATGAGGGTCCCTCATCTACATTGTAAGTTGGTCTTTCTACTCTATTATTTGGATTTGGTACAAGTTGAGCAGGGATTTGAGTAGGTCTAGGAGGTTGTGGGTTAGATGGAAGTTGTAATTGTGGTGGATTTATTGGTGGAGGAGCAGGCAATGCTTGCTGAGTGGGTTGGGATTGATGTGGGTAAGCAACTTGCTGCCGAGGATATTGCTGATATGATTGAGGATATGGCGAATATGGCTGATGGAATTGTTGATATGGCTGCGAATATGGTTGGTATGGTTGAGGGTATGTTGGATATTATTGAGAGTATTGCTGAGATGGTCTCCATTGTTGTTGTGGGTAACTTTGGTGCTGCCATGGCATGGATACATTCCATGAATTTTGAGCATACATCTGATCATGTGCAGGAAATTGTAAATTCTGATTTGGGAACATACCTTGAGGTGGAGGTCTTGGTTGCCATGGTCTCTTTGTGCCCATAAAATACACATTCTCCATATTTGTATTGGCTACCACATTACAATTCTGCAAAACCTTAACTTTAGAGCAATGAAATATATCATGATTTTCAGTACAAAAGGCACAAACTTGAATATTTTCTAATGGACAATCTTTTAAGGCATGCTTCTTCCGACATTTTGGACAAAAGCTAGCCATCATTTGATCTTCCTCTTCTTGTCTTTTCTTAGCTTTAAGGGTGTCAATTTGGGTCCCTAATGTACTCTACAGATCTGTTTTGAATTCCTCTAACAAGTTTCCTATTTTAGCTCGTGTGACACTAGCTAAAGCAGATTTTGTGGCTTTGGATGATATGGTTCTTTTTCCAATTTTTGCTTTGCGCCTAGAATACTTTTCACATAGATCGGAAATTTCTTCAAAAGGTAAGGTGGAGATATCACCTTTGCCCATCAAATTAAGATCATCTAAGTATTCCTCTCGAATGCCCTTCAAAAATATTTTTCTAATGAGATCAAGAGTCATGGATCGATGTTTTGATTTTGGTAAATTGTAAGAAAATCGTTCCAAGTACTCCTCTAGACTTTCATCCTCTTGTTGATTCATCTTAAAGATATCATCTTTAGAATCCTTTGATCTACAATAAGGTTGATATTTCCTTAGAAATATTCTTCGCATGCCATCCCAATCAGTGATTGCATGCTCACCAAGTCCCATGAACCATCTTAGTGCTGATACCTTTAATGTTGTTGGGAAGAGTCTAAGCCCATGGGCATCATCTGTGTAACCATATGTTTGACATACAATGTCAAACTCAAACAAGAATGAATCTGGGTCTTCTGAAGCCATGCCATAAAAGTTTGGTAACACAGAAGGAGGTATGTTTTTCATTTTTATTTCCTCATCAGGGTTGTCTTCTGGTTCGTGGATAGGAAATTTAAAAGTTGATTCTTCCTCCTCTCCTTGATCGTGTTGTTGTTCAGGAGTGGGTCTTCTTGCTGATCCTCCTCCTTCCTCAGCCATTTTTCTAGATTCTTCTGGTGATTTGATTGTTTGTTCGATATCACTCGTTCCAAAGAGTTGTTCTAGAGATTGTTGAGTTATTTTTCTACTTTCTCTCTTCACAGAAGATTCAGGGAGATGTTTCTTCTGAGATTCGTGTGCTAATAAGATTTGTCTCTCAATAAGTGTAAGTCTTTGGCCTAATTTGTGTTTATCCTCTAATCTTTGTATGATGGTTTCCTCAGCTGTGTTGTGTGTTTAGTTTTTCCCAAAGAGTCTGCTCCTGGTGATAGGTTAGTTTTTGGATAGGGTGTTTTTGTGCATCTGCCTCTATTATCTCTAGATCTAGGCATAAGCAAACATGATTTCTAAAAGTGACAGTCAAATCTATGTTGTGTTTTTGGTTTGTTTTTGTTGATTTTGTTGATTTTTTTTTTTTTTGTTTTTTTTTTATTTTTTATTTTTTAATTTTATATTTTGATTGATTTTTTTCGAAACCCTCTAACTAAGCCTCCCCGGCAACGATGCCAAAATGTAGTAGCCAATCTAGGGTGCTATATTAGACTAGATTTATTATCGACCAGGGTAAGTAAACTTCGAGGCATGCGTCTAAAATCTATAGACATAAAGGATTCCTAACTAAGTGTTTGTTGTGATAGGCGACAATAATTCTTTACAGAAGGTTAAGATATGTTTCCCTTCACCTTAACACTCAGATCACCTAGGTTTTCTAACTGTCCTAAGGATACATAGTATAGCTAGACTGAGATTTTAATCCCCTTACAAGGATGCTGTGCACCAAAAACTCTATCTAGTTAACACTGAAGCATTCATAAAGAAATAAAAAACACACGGAACTTTAAATACATAAACAAACAGAGTCTATGGAGATGCTTTAAAATATAACGCTGGATCAAATCTCTTACAAGACCTGGTTCAATGATCTAACGATAAGATCTTCAAGCGATCACCATAAATACCATTTGTGAGAAATCGTAATCGAATTGACAAAATCATAAGCATGGAAATAACATTAAACAATATGCGTTCTATGTAAATTCAAAAGCTATGGAAATAACATTAAACAGTATGCGTTCTATGTAAATTCAAAAGCTATGGAAACGAAATGAACAGTATACCAATCCACACAGGGCCCGTCCACGTTTCAATGGTACACTGAAATGAACTCAATCAATCGAGAGTATTAACGCATAGACAATGCAGGAGTAAAATCGTAATTATATTCAAATTCTGAAGATTGCAATCACATATATGAATTCGGTTCTCAAAACAATACATAGAGAATAATCGTAACTTGTCTCTCTGAAAAACAAAAATAATACAGAGTCTTTATCTGCCTTCCTATCTTGAATTGAGTGCACATTCATTAAGAAGATGTTTCTGCTTTTACAATGGAGTGATTTTTGGTCATTCTAATATGAACCGATTTCCAAAAAGACAAAACGAAACCGGTTTGGAAACCATGGCTTTTACTGCCTTTGTGACCAAAAGGCTGGGGTTTGACCCAGCGTTGACCGCATAACTAGGAGCTTTTGATCTGCTGTAAAATCAATTTTTCTCCATGCATGTACATTCAGGAGTTCGTTCCTATCCATTGCTCTGGCTTGCCTGTCATGCCACGTGTTAGATGATAAACCATTTATAGGATGTTATGTCTTCCTGTAACCTTTTTGTTGAAAATTCCTAATTTCTAACATAAAAATTCATAAATTAACTTTAATGCAAACTAACAACTATAATGCTATTAACTAATCAATTTCGATGGATGTAAAGGGGACTATGGAGGGAAAAGATAGACAAATGATGATGTTTTTAGAAGAAAAAGAGGGTAATGGAATGGTACCAACAACCATGGAAGTGAATCATTACAAATTTGTACTACCATGCACATAATCATTGCACCTCTTATTTGACTGTAACAAAATTCTTATTAAAATTGCATTTTTTTCAACAAGAATGAGTACTTTTTCATTAAATCTCTGCCTTGTCGTGGAAAATACCCGAGATATTTACATTGCAAGTGAATCTTTGGAAATCATGACTAACATATGAAGGTTATCTACCCATGCCTAGATAACAACAAAAACTACAAAATCCGACAATACTCTTATTGTTCTAGTAGTATAGACTCGACAAAATTGAGACAAGAGGAATATGCGATGGAAACTAGTCACAACATGATTAGCTTAGGCAGTAGGATCAGCTGGGCGATTTAGATCTATATACCAACTCATCTTTTGGAGGGTTGTTCAACTTGACATTCTACAGTTGGATATCGATGACTATACTTTGAAGAGCCTCCACTTTATCCTCTAAACGCGCAATTCTCTGCCTTCATTTTCTATAGTGTCCAAAGTGTTGCATTTCAAGATGCTCTATTGATGAAGAATCACTTGTCGATCATAAATATTTGCCTTCAGTTCTACATGCTACTTACTACATTGTTCACAGAAATTAGAGGTTGAGGTATTATAATTTGGAGAGCTCCCCTCTATGTTGAAATTCTTACAATCCCATCTTGCCACATGAACAGAGTGTTGCTGACGACATACCTAGAGGCCTAATGCCATGATGAAAAGAGCATGCCAAAGAGAAGGACAGTAAACTAGAAAGTATAGAAATATTGCTCATGATTTTTTGGGATTGCACTTTGACACTCTAAGAGAGTTGGCATTGTCCCTAATTCACCTTTCCGAACAAAGAATGAGAGTTGAAAGAGTTTCCTTTGAGCCTACCCTTGAGCCAAGCATACCCCTAGAATAAGTGTCGCTAATAAAAAACTGATGGATCTCTTTGGATTAAAACTTATGCCACTCGATGTGCTCCATAGTTAATTTCTTGACTACCCGACACCACGTTCACTTCTACTTGAGACCGAGCTCTTCCCTAGCCGCAAGAATGGAGAGAATTATGCATCACATTACCAATTTATTCATTTCATCCCTCTGATGACACACACGAGGCTAAATTGAACTTTCAGATCTACCATGGTCCTAAGGCAACATAATTATCATCTTGTAGCTTGAGAGAACTCCTTCCTTGTTTGGCCTGATCTTCATATGGATTAACAGCCTAATCCTTTTCGGAGCTAGTAAATACGACACACTGGTTAAGGGACTTTGCAAGAGATACATTTTGCCTAAGGTAAACCTTGGTTTGAGAGGAAGGTGCTAAATTCAACACGCTAACATGCATTATGTGCCAACAAGACCTCACATTGAGCTGACAATTTTCCCTTAACATCATCATGAGGAGAGAATCCATAATAGAATAATGAGTGACATTGATATGAGGCTTGATATGCGAGAGAGAGGGATACAAATTGGAGATGGGGCATGAGTGAATTAACAAGGGAAAGGAGGGATTATACTTGGGCTCCAATTTAGGATAGCTACAATAATAAGAAGGGGGGATATTAAGGTTGTTCATTATTACCATCAAGGGATAGTGACATATCATATGACCCCATTTATGTCGGTTTTGCCTTCTTCCAACAGGCAAGCCGTATTGGCTAATAGATCAACATCAAAGTTGAGGTTCCTAACGACATGGAAGGAAGGCGAACTGGAGAAGGAATGGAGAATACCCTTGATGTGTTGTAGCATCAAGCTTAGCACATTGTCCTTAGGAGAAGTGTTTGTTCTTAAGTGCCAGATTATAAGGAAGGAGTCTCCCAAGATGAAGATGACATTTACTCCTCGTTGTTGGGCTAATAATAGTTCCAAGTAGAGTCCATACACCTCAACCTGATTATTGGACCCTAATTATTGGATTTCCTACCCAGTCCCCAAGCATATTTTTTGACAATTATTCTTTCGGGATTGCAAAGAATCATTCCCCCATTAAAATTTTAATTTTAAAGCAATGAAAATATTATTTTTAATTGCACAACTTTAATATTGAATTTTAAAAAATTCAATTAATATATACGATAGTTTATCTTTTTCATCATTTAAATTGTCAACGTAGTCACGATATATAAAAATGGAATGCATTAATAATATTAAAATAACATCCAAATACCAAAGTATTTGTTGGCCTGATAAATCAATCTTGCGGACAAGACCGATCTCCCTAATATCAGAAGATAGTCTAGCAACAAATAGACAAACAAATCTATCTTTCTCTAAACATATGTGATTTATAAACAAATACTATAAAGGTGTTAAGACCCTACCTTAGATCCAATGCTTGTTTATAGTCGTCATCCTTCAATCATTCGAAATAGTTGCCTTTGAATACCTGCAATCACAAACAATCAAACATTAAATAGCACTTGCATAGCAAATATCATAAATCATGTCTATTATGGTGATCAAGGAATCCATAAAATAAACCATGAATCAACAACTTATTGAGAAAAAAAAACTTATTTGCATTAACTTTGAAGTAGAAGAACCTTACAACATTTTCAGCCTTGATGTTGAAAAAGCTCTTCCTGGGCTCCGAAATAGGAATTTTCTTTACTTTGACAAGCCTTGCACTCTTCCAAATGAGATCTTAGAGGTATGTAATCTTTCCTCATAAAAACTCAACTAAAGAAGACTAAGTTCCAGTAGCATTTCACCTCAAAAATATTCAACTTTCAACCTCTCAAGTAACCAGCCCAATGCTTCATTTTATAGTGTAGAGGAGGAGGTTACAGGTCCACCTATGAAAAGATAGAATCCTCCTTCAAAGGGATAAGCTCCTCACATCAAGGGGTTAGCTCCTTAAGGTATGGGGTGCATGAACCTTAAGAGAGCGAACTTGCCACCTCAAGATTCCTTCCAGAAGCTTTTAGAAATGACTGAAAGTGAGTTTTTCAGAATATACTCGTGTCTTTTTAACTTTTACATGGTTCCACACCTATAACACAGAGACAAAGCGGTCAAGTGTGCAGGAGACATGACCATTAGGTACGGGACCGCAGGTAATGCAAAAAGAAAGTGCAGAACCAGAGTTTTAGAGAGTTTTGAGGGCTTTCTCTTATTTTCAAGGCTTCATATGAGGAACTGAGGCTTAAGACTTGCAAAGGAGGAAAGTATGAGCGATAATGGACTCACACAGATTGCAGAATGTCAAGGTGACAATTTTTTGTGCAACAATATTATGGATACATTAAATGAGCCATTAAACATACCTATTAAAATAATATATTAAACCAAATTACTATGTTTAGGTATTAAAACAAGGTATAAGATCGGTTGATATCTCTTCACACATTCTTAATTTTCATTAATCATTCAGTTAATCATTCACAAATTATTATGTAAAGTGATTCTTCATAACCATCATGTTGTAATATTAAGGACAAGTATTGGCATGCACGCGTATGTTTTCATTGTTACTGTAAGCATTATAGTTAACAATGAAAGCATGTTCTCCATAAAAAAAAAGTCTTAGAGGAAAAAAAGATTTATCGGTGGGAAGTAATTCCTTACTTGTTTGATGATTCAAAACAATATGGAAATTATTAAAGTAAAAACTCATTTCTCCTTTAAATTTGACATAAAATATTTTGGTGCTACAAATTTTATTTTGGGTATGGAAATTAAAGAGATTGGGCAAACAAGAAACTTTAGTTGAATAAGAGGATTTTTTTTTTTAACCAAAGGAATCGACAATTGGGGCAGGCTCGTACTCGCATGACATAAGGTCGATTTCGATCACTAACACTATACCTTTTGGGCCTACGACTTGTCCTCCTCTCTATAGAGTAGGTTACTTCCGGGGGATTTGAGCCTTCAATCTCTTAGTTTACACAATACTTCATATCACAACAATCGCCAATTGAGCTGCACCCCGGGGACAAATAAGAGGAAATGTGTTGAGACAATATTGTGGGTGTTTAATATGAAAGAATGTAAATTGGTCAAGGTACCTATTCCTATAGGTGTAAATTTAATTGTGGATTAGTTTCATAAGACAACAAAGATGAAGAGGAATGTCCCATGTTGTCTATGTCAGTGTTGTTGGTAGTTTGATGTATGCAATAGCTTGTACTAGAACAAGTGGTGAGAGTTTCGAGTAGATATATGTCAAAACCAGAGAAGGAACATTGAAAAACTGTAAGGAGGGGTTTCAGGGATTTGCATGGAACTATAGATTATGGAATTTGCTACTAAGGAAGACCTGAAGAAGATTGGGCATACACGTCTTTCTTTATGCATACTAAGTTGGAGATTTGGATTGCATAAGATATAAATTCTACAAGTGGTTATGTTTTTAAGGAAGTAAATTTATCTATCGGCAGGAAATTTTTAAGGAAGTAAATGTAAAGGATGCCATGTCAACCCTCGTTACTTAGGGAAAATGGGTCATCCACTTGGGGACTAGGAAGAATACTTTAGAAGGGTTGAGATGTAACTCATAATAAGGGTTGAATGGGCCAAATTTAACCCTTATTTGGATTTCAAGCTATGTTAAAATTGGGACACTAGGAGGAAATGGGGTTTTATTCTATTCTAGTGTATTTTGTTCCATAGAGGAGCAAAATAACTCAGAGTGGTTAGAGAGAAAGAAAAATAATGAGGATTTGTGTTTTGTAGTAGCTCACAGGCATTCCTTTGTATTTGCACCATTTCCATTCAGAGAAAGAGAGAGTATAACAACCTCACCTTCCAACTAGGTTTCCTCCTAAAAGGGTTTCCTAGGTCATATCTTGGTGTTATTGTGGTTTTTTGAGTTACTTTTTTATTTGTTCTCTATTTTCCACATTTTATATATTGCATGCATAAGCATAAAATAGTAACTTAATAAATCCATAAAGCTAAGGAAACCTAACCCTTATAGTATAGATTTTAGATTTTAACTCTTTTTTATTAGATTGACAACTTGTCTAATGGAATATCCACGACGATTTACAGATCAATCTTTCTATCAAAGAATCCAACTCGTCATTCTAAGACAAAGCATATTGATGTTTAGTATAACTTTGTGAGAAACATGGTTGAATACAAAAAGGTGTTTTCAGTGAAGGTGGACACTTTCAAGAGTGTTGCATATCTATTAACAAACTCTGTAAGCACTAAGAAGTTCCTTGGTGTAAAGGAACAATGAGCATTACTACCTTAGATCTTTTATCATGTAATCTTGTGAACACCTATATGGAAATAATACAAGTGGGAGAATGTTGGGTATGTGTTATATTATCTTCATAATGAGTCCCTATTTAGGGGGATTGCAAAGGGGTGAAGCTCCCCCAAAAAAAATTGCTATGGTTTTTTTCGCATCTATTTTTGGTAGTTTTTGGAACATACTTTTATATTTTGGCAATTTTGTAGCACATGGTGTTTTATCCTATGGTTTTCTAATTCTTGTTAAGGAATTAAGATGGTAATCTAATCTAGTTCAATGGATTAGGGGTTTTGGATACTACAACTTAGAGGTGTGGCTCTAAACATTTACTAGTTTTCTTGTTTAAGGGTTTCCAAGATAAAACTCTGTGTATTATCTATGATTGTCATCCTTTACTTTTCTATTTTATAAAGAATCTATGTATATGCTTACTATTACAAGGTTTAAAACTTATAGTTGCCTATTATTGCTTTTAGTATTTTCATGACACTACTCTTCTACAATGGAATTAGATTTGTTAAGCATAACTTGATCTTAGAAACCAAATGTGGATTCTCATGGGATTAATTAAAGTAATGTTTTTATTTGAATAATTATAGCATATTTATTTTGATAAGATTTAGACTTTATTTTTTGATTGATTTTTATTCAAGTTTGGAGTCACTATATGAAAAATTAGTGGGTTGATTTGGTGATCCAGGTGGATATTGGTGGCCACCAGCTTATTCCACTTGGACCCTCACCATTATTTCTTTCAGTTTTTTCAGTTTCCTTAATTGTAGCACAATTTACTATTTTTGGCAGTTTTTCGGGTCCTAAACTTCCGGAGCCGTTTTGAGGCCCTAAACAACGTTTATTTGGGAAAATTGCTCAATGACTACTATGGAAGTCATGTTGGCTATTGTATTCCTCAGAGAGATCTTTCCAAGGAGTTATCATACGCGTCAAATAGAGATAATATGACCAAGTTATGACCCTGGGAAGTTGGCTGCCCAACTAACCCCAACGGGGCCCATAAAATCTTGGTGTTACATCTCCTCGGGTTAGGGTTTTCTCTTATTGTTCAATAATAAAAGGCCCTTGAGCCTCATTGCAACTTAGTTCAGAGGCATGTAGCCACCACATCTCTTCTCAGAGATAAGCTACCATCACCCTAGCTAGTCTTATTTCCATTTTGTTTGTAAGCATATTTCAGCATTTGATATTAATGAAATGAAGTGTTATTTTTGTTGCATCTCTGTATTTATGGTTATATATGTGATTTGTTGCGTTCCTGTTTAAATCTAGATTAGTGATATCAAAGCAGTCTACTCTTTCTTTGTTTTTCTTTGCATGTCCCCAACGAGGTCAAGATATAAGGAGTTAGGGCTTGAACTGGTTGAACCTTTGCAAGACCAACCTCGCAAATCCCGATGGCCTCCTATGGCGGATGAAAAGAAAGACGAGGGTGCAGGAGATACTATCAAAATCTTGCTCAAAGAAGCCCTTGAGTGACAAAGGAACGTGATGATGGACAACTTTTCCCAGATCCTTCTACGACTAGCCAAGGGCAACGCATCCACTTCCAGCAACTCCTCTGGAAGCGCCACACCTTTTAAGGTACAAGTTAAATTTGACATTCCCATATTTGAGGGTTAGATAGATGTGGATGCCGTATATAAATGATTAAATCTACTATAAGGATATTTTTTTGTTCATGATTTTTCCAGCCAGGAAAAGATCACTTTTGCACTTCTCAAAGCCGCCCCCCACGTCAAGGATTGGTGGGAAACCTACTGCGAGCAGAAGGATGACAGTATGACTTCACTGTTTTCAGCCACACCCACTTGGAATTCATTTTCGGATGCCATGAAGGAGCCGTACTACCCTGTCAAAAGTTATGAGGATAAATACATATAGTGGACCACACTACGGAAGGGAAGGGACCAAGACATGCTAGAGTTTACCAATATTTTCGTACCCTTCGCACAAAGTTGGGTATCAAGGATTCTGAGCGACATTTGGTACTCAAATACTGCGACTTCCTACACAGGTACATCCAGGATGAGATGGAGTTCTTGGACATCTCCTCGCTTGGCACGACATACCGATACACTGTTAAGATTGAGGAGAAGTTTAAACAAAGGAAGCGAGACTTTGGATCTGTGAATCAGAAGAACAAAGGACAAAGCCAAGGCGGGGTGACCCAAGACAACCCATCGAAACTGCAAGAAAAGAACACCACCACGAAGTCAAACAAGGACATAGGAAAATGGTACGAGCTCCATAAGAGCCCCATTCACAACACAAGTGAGTGTCATACCAAGCAGCCACTGGTGGCCGAGTTGAAGGCTTTAGAATCAGATGCAAAAGAACAAAGGGAAGCAGATTATTGATGTGGAGCTCAGTTCCACTATTGCCACCACCAAGATTTAGAAGAATGAGCCCGAAGATCCAGAGGAAGGGGAGCGTCTTTACTAGTCACAAATGTGGGTGAAGGGTTCATCGCTACAATTAATTGTCGACAGTCACGACCAAAAGAACCTGATTTCACCAGAAGTCATGAAGTAGCTGGGCCTACTAACCATACCACACCCGCAACCATGCAACATCACCAAGGACGAGATCTCTGAGTCAGTCAGTAGTGTCGCCTTCCCTACATCATCAAGCCCTTCACAGATGAGGTATTGTGTGATGTTTCTCCTCTCAACGTTTGTGATGTATTACTAGGACAACCATACTTGTGGAAGCGACATGCTGTATATGAATCTAGACCTCACTCTATGATTATTTCTTTGGGTAATACATTATACAAGATACCGAAGGTAGCCCCACCTACTGCCACCTCTTTGACTTGTGCTAAGAAATGCAGTAAGATCATCCCCGAGACTAGAAAAATTATTTTCTTTCTGGTTTGCTCTCAAAGTAAGGGGGAGATTGTAGCCACATCCATGGCCCCCGGGAAGGGTTCCTCCATGTAGCAGAAGTAGGTGGATACAGTCATGAAATAATACAGAAACATGTTCTCCTCACCCACAGGGGTACCATTGCCCTATTAGGTCAAGCATTCGTTCGATCTAACTCCCGGAGCACCTCTACCCAACGGGCCGATATATCATCGCTCCATTGTGGAAAATGCCAAGTATAAGTAGCGACATCATCAACATCGAGTGCCACACAAATTTCAGGTGGGCGACAAAGTCTGGTTGCATTTACAAAAGGAATGCCTTACAAGAGCCCATTGGAAGCTCAAACCACTCCGATATGGTCCTTACACCATTACCAAGGTTGTGGGAAATAATGCTTTGGAGCACAACATTCCCCCATTCCTTGGCTTGCACCTAGTGTTCAATGTAGATCGCCTTCGGCCATATTGTCCACCCTTGTTGGACACATTTGACATTGCAGAACAACTCACACCAACAGAGCTCAACCCGAATTGCATGGAACAAGCCACAACTGATCAGATATGGACACACAAATTAAGAACAATCAACAACAAAGGATGCAACTAGATCGAGTTGTCAAATCAGGCTAATTCCTTCATCAAGGAAAATGGCTCACCAGGGACCAAGTTTAACAAAAGTTTCCTCTTCTCATGGAGGAACTCAACGCAATGGGGACCATTGCTTCCTAAGGGGGGAGGATTGATCCATATGGATACTGGTGGCCACCCACCTATTCCACTTGGATCCTAACCAATATTTCTTTCAGTTTTTCAGTTTCCTTAATTGTAGCAAAATTTACTATTTTTGGCAGTTTTTCGAGTCCTGAACTTTCAGAACCATTTTGAGGCCCTAAATGACGTTTTTTTGGCAAAATTGCTTGTCTATTTCTAAGGCAATCATGTCGAACATTGTAGTCCTCATAGAGATATTTTCAACGAGTTATCATGTGCATCAAATAGAGATATAATTACCAAGTTACGACCCTGAGAATTTGTCTGCCCAACTAACCCCAATGGGGCCCATAAACTCTTGGTGTTACATCTCCTCGAGTTAGGGTTTTGGCTATTTATGGTTTTATCTTATTGTTCAATAATAAAAAGGCCCTTGAGCTAATTGTAACTCATTTCAGAGGCATGTAGCCGCCACATTTCTTCTCAAAGATAAACTACCATCGCCCGAGCTAGTCTTATCTCCATTTTGTTTGTAAGCATATTTAAGTATTTGATATTAATGAAATAAAGTGTTATTTCTACTGCATCTCTGTATTTATGGTCATAGATGCAATTTGCTGCGTTCCTGCTTAAATCCGGATCATTTAACCTAGGTATGAAGTTTTTTGTTTGTTTGTTTGTGAAATATAAGGCTACATATGGTTGCAAATGGATAAATATAGCTTTTATCCTATACGTGAAGCACAACAAGAGACCATGGTTAAACTCAAAGTCCACCACATCATTTTCAACTTTGAATGGTGTGGAAATCACTACTAGTTAGTAATTAGGTAATGTTGGTCTAGTGAATGGTGTGGAAATCACCACGACATACTAATGAGGCAATGTTGGTCTAGTCTTTGGTGCAAGGAGGTTTATTCATTAATCAAAACCTAAGCATGTGGGAGTGCCCTATCATATTTGTGTGTTTTATGACAGTTATGAAATTCTCAAGCACATATTTTGATATCACCAAATGGCCCATGTTGCTTGGAAATAGAGTAGTCTAACGAGGCCACAATTTTGTTCGAAAAATAATGGAAATTCTGACAAATCCGGTAGAAATTTTGGGAAATCTGGGTTACAACAGTCAAGCTTCAATATTTTGGGTGCTCCAAGGGTTTTGCATGGTGTTGAACCCATTTTTGAAACCAAAAATAGCTGGATTCCAGTGAAAAATGGCTTTCAGGGCAAAATTATGGCCTCGATAGATAACGCCCTTGGAAATGCATAAATATTTGAATGAAGTTTTGAGAATAAAGAGATATATTTATTTTACCTAGTTTGATAGGTTTTTTTATATGGTTTTTTTGACTTTTTCGATGCATGTTCAAGTTGAGAAATATTATGTGGACTATAAGCATATGATTGATCTCTTATAACATGAACTAATGAAATGTAGTTGGCATAGTAAAATATGTCTAGTCTACATGATGAGTGGACCCAATCAACTAATGATCTAATTTCCTAATATTCTTGTGCTTGGAGGTTGTGCAAGACAATTAAATTAATTAAAGCCCCCTATTTTATATGTTAATGACAATATCATTGACATA
Organism: Pinus taeda; assembly: GCA_000404065.3. Classification (NCBI taxonomy): domain Eukaryota; kingdom Viridiplantae; phylum Streptophyta; class Pinopsida; order Pinales; family Pinaceae; genus Pinus; species Pinus taeda. The sequence continues at coordinate 100,120 of APFE031534535.1, read as the reverse complement.
TATTGTTAAGGTTTTTACAACTAATCTTATATTAAATATATCAACAAAATGTAAAATATTTAAAGTAACACATGTTAACAAAATGTAAAATATTTAAAATAACATTTGAAATATTTGTAATAAATATTTATATAATTCTTTGAGCATCACCTTCAAATAGAATAATATTGGTCATAATCTAGGGACATCTATGTGATTTGTGGATTAGATTACTTGTTTCTGCTTATTCTATGATTTTGTTTACATTTTTATTCTTTTATAATATATTTGTTTCTCAATGTCTAATAGTGTAGTAATATGTTGAACATGTGTGTATTTGTTGTTAGTGATAAAAGCTAAGTTTGGAGTTCCATATGTTCTAACAATTGGTATCAATCCCAAAAGGTTCAAGTTGGGAGTTAGGGTTAAATGGTGGTAACATAATTTGGATCTAGATAGGATTAAGGATTGCGATTTAGTGAAATCTATTGTGGTGATGACATATTTTGGGTAATTTATTTTTTCATTAAATTACTTGACATTAAATTATCAATCTTGGGTTGTACACTTGTGAAGTACACTTGCACAATATATGCTAGGAAATTGACTTTCAATTTAAAATGATATCTAATCTATTGAATGAAATTATAGAATTGAAATCAGATCCTAATCATGAATATATCTAACATGAGCGCACACACTTCCTAGGAAAGCAAGACTCAAAACTTCTTAATAAGGCCATAAGATTATTCTAAAGCAATGAGCTTTTAATCTATTGAATTGAAAGTGCACTTCTATTCTAGGAAAAATAAATGCGATCTATTCCATGAAACCAATTTTGTGTTATGAACAAATTAAATTTCTATACTATGAAAGCAATCAACTTCTTATGCTAGATTCTATTTCTATGAGAGCTTATTAAATCTAAATCTATATTCTTATTCTAAATTTTGTTCTAATGAACATGAAAATGAAGTTATTCTATGAAAGCAATAACCTTTATTCTATGAAAATTCAATTGACAATTCTATTCTAGAAAGCAATAAAAATGTGTTTCTAAGAAAGCAATGAAATTCTATTTCTAAGAAAGCAAATGAAATTCTATTTCTAAGAAAACAAATGAAATTTGTGCTATGGAAAGTAAAGGCAGTCTATTCTATGACGGTAAGCAAAGGTTTGAACTGGAATTGCATCTATCAAGGCAAATTGAGATTACTAGTGTGTGCATTCAAAATTAGAACCATTCATGTATGTTCATTGTTTATAAATATGAGACTATTTAAATCAAGAAACAACTAAATAAATGTTTTTGTTTTTGATAATGTCTTTCAGATTAATCACATCATAAGTTGTTGGTCGATGTTTCAAACCATCTAATGTGGTTCATCATCATTTTAGAACTTTTTCCTGATGATGAACCACATTAGATGGTTCGAAACATTGACCAACAACTTATGGTGTGATTAATCCGAAAGACATTATCAAAATCAATATGGATCACAAAATTCTAAAATCAAGCAAATGCTTTTGTTGTTTTCCGTTTTTATTCAAGCGCTTGATTTGCAAAATGACAAGAAAGAAATGTGCACAGAAAGGATATGAAAACAATGCATAAAAATAATAATTTAAATCTAAAGCTTTAAATAAAATATAACATTATAAATCAAGCAAATTCTAAATGAAAATCAAACTAATCTAGCTCATACTTCTTCAGGGGTCCCTCCTGAGATGCACGAGTAATTTGTGAAACTCAAATCATGAACTTTTATCGACCAAAAATCTTCATAAAAGCACAACCATAACTAAGATTATATTACTGGAAGTGAGTATATAGAGTTTTGCAAAATAATAATAAGTTTGAAATTTAACTTGACTGTCAGGACTACTTATTTTCTTCCAAATGAAGCAATTTATAAGGTTTTCAAATAAAAATTCTGAGAGTCTATTGGTTAAGAAATAGATACATAAAGTGGCATCTCATTGGTTTGTTCCTAACAAACATATTTCTTTTCACGAACCGCTATCAAAGAATCAATTCATGAAAGAAACACATCATCGGTCTTCATATATCATGCCTTCTTCAAATCGTAAAATCTTGGTCGTTGGACAAGAATCTCTCTCGCTTGGTGTTCTACTTTCTAAAGATGTGTCAGGTAGCGCTTTGACTGAGAGTTTGACTTCAATGTTGTGTTTGATCCATGCAATTCCATCTGTGCCTGATAGGTGGATCATGCTCTTGACACCATTTGGCAACTTCCTATATGCATCGGCTGATTTGTATCTTATGAAATCTTATAGAACCTTCCAATTAGCTACAAAATATGCAAGATTCGGTAACTTATGCTTAATCAAATCAATTTCATAAAGAAAAACATATATATTTGAGCAACAATGGATTTTACCTTATTACTTCGTATGTATGGCTATAGTGGATTATAAATAAAAAATAGAGGTATGGTGATATGAAGATAAGTGTTAAAATGAGTGAAATATAGGAGATAAATTGTCAAAAGAAGCAATTTTAGAGGCTCGACAACATCCACATAAAATGTGAGGGTGATAAAGACATTTAATGGAAAAGGGTTTGGTTTATAGACTTTGACAATGGAGTTGATCCTAACAAAAGGGAAAATTTGGGTCAAAAAGCAAGGGACCCATACTAGGGACTGTAGAAATTAGGCTGTAGATTCGAAACTATTCATGAAATTTACTAAATCACAAGACTCGAACCTATGCTAATGCTCTGTGGAATTCAATTCATGATCTAGAACACAAATCATATACATGCAAACAGAAACATCACACGTGTAGAGAGATTTATCTAGGGGAAAGCAACGACACAAAACCCCTTCTTATCTGTGTTCCATCAATCAAAGAATAGAGATGAATACATATGCTTTCTCAAGCCTGAGCAGAGCCTGCAATTGTATAGTCTATCTCTGTGCCTAACTAACTAACTCTAGCCAACACTTAGCCAATTTTTAAGCCCTCCAAGCTCTTATTTCCTTGCATCGTTCCTTGAAGAAATTAGCCCCTATTATTTAGGAATTTTCCTCAATTTGATTGTGCAATTCCTCTAGGTTCATCCTTTGACTGCATGCACCACCTGTACACATTGGAATAGTCTACAACTAATAGTACACTACCTTGGAATCTCTATATCAAATGGGTAACTCAAATTTTATGCATGCATCAATTATTCTAGGCTGATTGATTAGTTAACTAGTTGATCACTGAGTGTGGTTGAACTTCCACTTCCACAACTTGAACTTCCACTAGTTCCTCCAATAGTTAGAACTAGTTTAACTGACCATAACTCAATTTAACTGAAATAGATTGCTACAAATTAGCAATCAATCATACTGAACTGAATCAAATCTTCCCAAACTCAAATTAAGTGAGTTAACTGAGTGGCAAGTGCCATGTCACCTCAATTAACTACCTCCAATATTTCCACTGAAATGGAAATTCAATTTTTCTCTAGTTTGACAAAGGAAAAGTCAAAATGAGATTTTCTTGCTGCATTTTCAACTCTCCCTCTCAACAAGAAAGGGATTATCAACCACCCATATCCTGCACCTATGGAAATCAAACTTTCCTCATAACAAGGCCTTTGTCAAAATTTCAGCATCTTATTCCTCTGTCAGTATGCACCCAACAACATTATCGCCTCTGCACACAATTTCGTAAATGGTGATACCAGATATCTATATGCTTGGATCGATCATGAAAAACAATATTTTCAAAGAGATTGATGTAACTCTGATTACCACAATAGATCACAGTTGGATCCATCATCTGAACAAACAGTCCCACAAGAATCTTTCTCATCCGAATGGCCTCACATGTTGCTTGACTAGTAGCCATGTACTTTACTTCTGCTGAGCTGAGTGCCATAGATATTTGTTTCCCTCTATACCAAGAAACAACTATAGACCCAACACTGAAAATTCCACTTGTTGTAATATTTCGGTCTGATGGACTCCCCTCCCAATCTGCATCTGTGAAGCCACAAAACTTCACTCCCTCTATTCGTCTGTACCAAAGTCCAAACTGAGTCATGCCTCTGAGGTACTGTAGAACATGCTTAGTTGCCCGCCAAAATAATTTGGTTGGCCTAACCATAGCTTGGATCAATTGGTTGACTACATAATACATATTTTTTCATGTGTTCATAAGATATATTAGTAAACCCACCTACTGTCGGTAAGTAGTAGCATCCACCTCCTCACTTGAAGTGGCATCCTCTTTCCTCTAGTTGGTCACTAGAGGTGTATCCATGGGTTTGCAACTTTCCATGCGGAACCTCTAAAGTATCTTGTTGGCATACTTCCCATGAGAGACAAATAGTTCCCCATCACCTTACCATACTTTGAATATGAGGAAGTAGTGCATGAGACCCATGTCTTTATTTTCAAACTCTCTTGCAAGGTCCTCCTTGCAAGATCTGATAAACTGCTCATCACCAGTTAAAATCAATTCATTAACATATAAGACAATAATCAATAATTTACCTTCTACCAAAATATGATAGAGTTTTGCATCTGCTTCACTTTTGGTGAAGCCCGAACCGGTGAGATAGCTATTGATCCATGTGTACTAACCACGAGGTGCTTTCTTGATACTATACAATGCTCCCTTCACTCTTCACACATGAAACTCCCTATCAAAAGTATAGAAGCCTTCTGGTTGCTCGATATATACCTCCTCCTTAATAAATCTATTGAGGGATGTTTTTTCACATCCATCTAGTGGATCTTCCACCCCATCTATGCAGCTAGAGCAAGAATTGATCTGATGGATGAGTACCTTGCTATAGGAGCAAAGGTCTCTTCATAGTCATTCCCTTCATTTTGAGAGTACCCATTGGCCAAAAATTTGGCTTTGTAATTTTCTATGCTTTCGTCTGCTGCATGCTTTAACTTGAAGATCTATCTCGAACCCACAACTGATTTATCTGCTGGTCTTGGGACTACTTCCAAAACACAGTTGTTTACAATGGATTTGCACTCCACCATTGCATCAACCCATACAGGTTGCTCTATTGTTTCCTCAAAAGAGGACGACTTAGTCTCTACAAGCTCAGTCATTAGAGCCATGTAGCCAATGTACCGTTCTGATGACCTTGTCTGCCTACGCTGATTTGAAGGAGCACCCAAATTCTCCATCGCGTCCTGCACAAGTCTCTCAGCTTCCCTAGTCCTTTCCCTACCTTCTTTGGATGGTTCTGCTTGAGTGGCTATCTCCACTTCCCACTCCTCAATATGTGGCTTCTCCACAACTTCTTGAGGTTCCTTCTTTAGAGCTAAGAGCTGCTCTTCTGGTGGGATCTGAAGCTCCCTCTCAAGAGAGCACTGCATGGCTTTTATCTTCATTAAATTTTTACATCCCTTTGCACAATTTTCATTCTGAAGGATGACATGTACACATGGTAGTTGTGGGAAGTTTCAGTGTAACCCACAAATAACCCCAATTACTTTCATCTCTAGCTTCTTCCTTGATTCTTTGGAGACATGGTCATAAACAAAGGCTCCAAGAGTCCTAAAGTTTAACACATCTGTCTTTCTCCCAGAGAAAGCCTCCTCCGTGTAATCATGCCCATAATCTAATGAGGACTCCAATTCTGCAAATAGACTGTTGTGTTGTATGCCTTGGCCCACAAATGCAGAGGTAGGCCTTAATCATGCAACATTGTCCTTGTTGCTCCCACAATACTATGATTCTTCCTCCCAGCCACCCCATTCTTCTATTTATTGTGTGGTATTGTCAACTCTCATCGAATGCCTTCTTTTGCACATAAATTTTTAAATTCATTCGACATGTACTCACCTCCATTATCGCTCCTAAGAGCCTTCACCTTCTTGCCTGTTTCTTTCTCAACCAGTGCCTTTAATTCTTTGAACTTGGAGAATTTCTCATCCTTCTTTCGCATGAAGAATATCCAACACTTATGTGAGAATTCATCAATAAAAATGACAAAATATTTGTGCTTGGAAGTGGAGGTTGTCGAGAAAGGTCCACAAACATTAGAGTGGATCCTTTCAAAGACTACATGTGCTTTGTTGTCCCATTCATGGAAGGTGGCTTTTGTGTACTTCCCCAAGGTACATCCTTTGCATACATCTTGCTACTCAAGTGCTCCTTTGGGGAGTCTTGTGGTTATCTGATACATGATCTTCAAAGCGTCATGATGCAAATGACCATGTCTTTTATGCCAAATTTCACCGACATCACGACTTTGCACCTTCTCCACATTTTTGCTCAATGTAGAATAATCCTCCACTTTTAAATTGTACATGTTCCTCACACGAACCCCAATCTGATTCACCCGTCTTGTGGCTATGTGACTCAGGAATTCCTTTCCTTTGCTGAAGATCACATCATAACCACAGTCTTCCAAAACTGACACATAGACACGATTTTTCTTTAGGCCCAAAATGAACATGACATCCCTGAGCCTAAGGGGGAGCCTGACTCCCTCTAAAAGGTGACTATACGAATCTCGATCACACTATACCTTCCATCATTCCCCGTCTCAATGTGCATCTGCAAGTATTTTTCCCCTAGGTCACTGAGAAATTCTCTATTCCATGTAATATGGAACGAGGCACCTGAGTCCAAGTGCCACACGCTCCCCATCACTATGTTGGCCATGTATGCAATGAGGGTAAATTAAAGCTTGAACTGTAAAGCCAAATCTTCACTTGTTTTTCATCCTGAGGTCTTCTTACTTGTCATCTTCTGTGGACACTTCATCGCATAGTGCCTGAATTCATGATAATGGAAGCATTTAATTTTTGACAAATATTTTTTCTAGCCCCCTTGACTGGATTCTGGTTTAGATTGGATTTTTTCCCTTTTCCCTTCTTTGGATTTCCATCCAATGCAATTTTTTCTTCATCCTCACCCTTGGATGAAGTCCCATCTCTGGTATTCCACCTTATTTCCTCCGGTACCAAGTCAAACCATAAGCGTTTCCAACTCGGTAGTTTCTCCCTCCCATTGTCTGAATCTTGATAGTTATGCCAGCTCTTGGGAAGGTCAAGAAGGGCAAGATCTACCAAGTCTTCTTCAAGGAAATTAACATTGGCCCCACCAAGTTGATCACGACACCGTCTAAACTTTCTTAGATACTACAAAATTGTGTCATTATTTTGCACCTTGATACTTCAAATCTTATCCTTGAGTGGAAACTTCCTGTGGTCACTAATATTCTTGAAAAATTCTGTAAGTAATTTCCACATTGAATTTTTTTTTTTGTTTTCCGTGGACATTCGAGGCAATATGATCACATACTCCCTCTAAGATGATTCTCCTCACCTTGGCTACATATTTCTTCTACTGAGCAAGGTTTTGAGCATCAGATTCTTGAGGTTTTGCAACATATGTCTTGATGTATTCTAGCAACCCATTGTCATCGAACACTGCCTCCATGCAGTCTTTCAATGTAACAAAATTTGAGGTGCCTTCTAAGGCATACTCTAGCCTTAGTTCATTGAAGGTCATCTTCTCAACTCTGAAGAAATATTGCTACACTGATCTTCAAATTTGAACCTCTAATACCCAACTTGGATTTTCCTGTTCTATTGTGAATCTTGCTCTGATACCATGTAGAAATTAGACTATAGATTCGAAACTGCTCATGAAATTTACTGAATCACAAGACCCGAAGCTACTCTACTGCTCTGTGGAATTCAATTCACGATCTAAAACACAAATCATAGACATGCACAAGGAAACATCACACATTCACAAAGATTTATCTAGCGGAAAGCTATTGCTCGATACCTCTTCCTATATGTATTGCATTAATCAAAGAATAAAGATGAATACATATGATTTCTAAAGCCTGAGCACAACCTGCAAGTGTATAGTCTATCTCTCTGTCTGATTGAATGACTCTGGCCAGCACTTAGCCAATTTTCAAGCCCTCCAAGATCATATTTCCTTGTGTTGTTCCTTGAGGAAATTAGCCCCTATTATTTAGGAAATTCCCTCAATTGGATTGTGCATGCACCACCTGTACACATTGGAATAGTCTACAACTGATAGTGCATTGCCTTGTAATATCCATCTCAACTGGGTAACTCTAATTCTATGCATGAATAAATTGTTTTAGGTTGATTTATTAGTTAACTGGTTGATCACTGAGTGTGGTTGAAGTTACACTTCCACAACTTGACCTTCCACTAGTTCCTCCGACAACTAGAACTAGTTTAACTGACCATATCTCAATTAAATTGAAATAGATTGCTACAAATTGGAAATCAATCATATTGAACTGAACTCAAGCTTCCCCATCTCGAATAAACTGAGTTAATTGAGTGACAAGTGCCATGTCACCTTAATTAACTACCTCCAAGATTTCCATTGAAATGGAAATTCAAATTTTTTCTAGTTTAACTAAGGAAAATTCAAACTGAGAATTTCTTACTGCATTTTAAACACTCCCTTTGAGAAATAAATGGATTATCAACCACCCCAATCTTGCACCTATGGAACTCAAACTTCCCTCTTGACAAGGCCTTTTCAAAATGCCATCATTTTGTTCCTATGTCAGAATGTACTGCAACAACATTATCCACCTTTCCACACATTCCCGTAAATGGTGATACCATATATATAATATATATATAATATATATATATATATATATATATATATATATATATAATATATGCTTGGATCGATCATGAAAAACAAGTTTTTTATCATAGTAGATCACAGTTGGATCCATCATATGACCAAATAGTCCCACAAGAATCTTTCTCATCCAGATCACCTCACATGTCGGTTGACTAGCAGCCATGTACTCTCTTTCTGCGGAGCTGAGTACCACAGATCTTTGCTTCCTGCTATACTAAGAAACAATTGCAAATCCATCACTGAAAATTCCACTTGATGTACTCTTTTGGTCTAATGGACTCCTCGCCCAATCTAGAGATGTGAATCCACATAGCTTCACTCCCTTTGTTCGTTTGTACCAAAGACCAAATTGATTTGTGCCTCCGAGGTACCATAGAACATGCTTAGCTTTCCTCCAAAATACTTTTGTTGGCCTAAACATGGCTTGGATTAGCTAGTTTACTGCATAACACATATCTAGTCACGTGTTCACAAGGCATATTCATGAACCCACCAACTGCCGGTAAACAGTAGCATCCATTTCCTCACCTCAGGTGGTATCCTCTTTCCTCCAGTTGGGCGCTAGAGGTGTCTCCATGGTTTTGCAACTATCCATGCAAAACTTATGTCGTATCTTGTTAACATACTTACCGTGAGAGAGAAACAGTTCCCCATCACCTTGCCATACTTCCAATATGAGGAAGTAGTGCATGAAACCCATGTCCTTCTTTTCAAACTCTCCTACAAGGTCCTCCTTGCAAGATGTTATGAAACCAGCTCAATAAAAGATAGAAAAGATAGATCAAATCCTTAGAATTCAGCCTCTTTGAGGGGGAAACCTCCTTTAAATTACATAAATGAACAATTCTTGGATGATACAAATGAAAAGACCTCCTTTCTATATATAGGAGTCTAAGGGGATAATATATGAACATAATAACGACATAACAATAATAATGTAAGGGCACAATAATAACAACAGTGGGCTTCTATGGGGCACAATAGTAACAATATGGGCACTACATGGGTACATCAATATAATAAGGGGGTTGTACTTATAACAATAAGGGGTTACACTAGTAGTATAGGGGCCTAACATGCCCCTCTCCTTCAAAAAGTGTTGTCCTCAATGCTTGAGTAGTTCTTGATGCTTTTGTATAAAATTCTTGTCCTCCCATGTGGAAACTTCAGGAGGTAAGTTCTTCTAGTTGATGAGATACTCTAAAATTGATCGATTTTGTAACTCTCAGGTTCTTGTTTCTGTGACTGCTCCAGGTTCCAATATGATTTTTCCTTCCTCTTCAATTTCTGGCAATATTGTTTGAATTGGGATCTTTTGCAACTTTTGGATAAGTGGCCATACTTCTTCATCCTTCTTCCATTCATCCCTTGCTTCGTTTATCCAATCTGGTTGGATAATAGAAATAGCACAAAACAATGCTTCCACATCCTCATCCTTTTTTGAGAGTGCATCTGCAACAAATTTTTTCTTCCATTTTCTATAGATGATGTCAAAGTCATAACCCAACATATTTGTGACACATTTTGTTCTGTTCTTCTAAAGATAATAGTTGTTCTAAAAAGTATTTAAGACTATCATGATCCATTTTTACCTTGTCTTCCCATTCGGTAAGGTCGCCATTTTTTAAGTGCATATAGTATTGCCAACATTTCCTTCTCATAAATATCTTGCTTGAGATGTAGCAGTAAAAATACCCAATCACCTACATCAACACATTTTTCACTACGATGTTGATCTACCTGTTGTTTCATTTGATTTTGCACCGAAGTGGCGTTATCCTTTAAAAGTTGGAGAACATTTCTTGATGCTCGATGTGATATTTCACTGCTTGAACATTTTTCTTCTTGATATGTCCTTCTATCTCGAGAGCTTGAGGAGTGGTAATTCCGACCAATCAATTACAAGATATGGTTGGATTCATTTCTTCTTTCTTGATGTGATCTTTCACTTCTTGTACCTTTTTCTTCTTGATATGTCCTTCTATCTTGAGAGTTTGAGGAGTGGTAATTCTTTCCAATGCTTTACAAGATATGGTCTAATTCATTTCTTCTTTCTCTGGGGTTGGGTCCTGGCGTATATCCTCTTCTGGTGCATTTGCTATCACAATTGTAACAAAGCCCTTTTTCTCTTTTTTCTTCCAATTGTTGTGGTGTAACCCTTGTAGGTTGTGGAAGGCTAGGAGAAACAACACTTCCATCTTTATAGTTGTGAGGGGTAGGCTTCCTTGTTGCCATAATTTTACTTTCCACTATGTCACAAAGAACTTTTACTCTTTCTAATTGTTGTGGTGTTTCTCTAAAGAAGGTGTTGCTCTTTGTATCCTCATAATGTGCTATCATTTCCTCCGTGAGAATTGACCACGTAACAAGTTGTTTACGAGAACAAAGCCCTTTATACCATAAAAATTGATCCAGTTCTAAATATGAAGATGCAATACATACCTTTTGTAATAGTAGTACACCATGTAGATCAAAATATTGCTCCATCTGAAGTATCCAATTTATCGAATCCTTGCCATCAAACTTCCTCATATCGCCTTTTCTTTATTTTAGGAGCTTGATCTTGAAATGACTATAACTCTGTAATTTTGGTTCTTCCAGTTCTGTCATTGTGACCTACAGTAGCCCTCTATGTCCTCTTTCCAATGCCACCAGTCTAATCCAAATTGGATTCTCCAAGGAAGAGTTATGCCAAATCTACCACAGTGACATGATTATAGACTAGTTCAGTAGAGTGAACTTGTACGACATTCCACGTGCCACTGTTTCGACCTTTCGTTCTGAAAAATATATAGAAGAAACTACAGTCCATCCTCTTTCTGTACCTTCTTACAAAATTTCAATCCGATGCTCAGAGAGAAAGTTATGACGATTTTCCCTTGGTCACCTGTTTGGAATGTAATTCAGGACTCTGCAAAAAGACCAAATTCCTCAGATCATATCTCCGCAATTATAGCGCGAAAATATCTGAAATTCGGACCCGAGTTTCAGCTTGATTTCTTCTCAAATGGGTTTTTTTTTAACTTCTGAGACATAGTAGAAAAAAAGTTATAGCGAAAATGCCACGATGACCTATTTGGAGAAGTGAAACCCTAGAATCCAAAGCTCTGATACCAAATGTTATGAAACCAGCTCAAGAAAAGATAGAAAAGATAGATCAACGCCTTAGAATTCAGCCTCTTCAAGGGGGAAACCTCCTTTACGTTACATAAATGAACAATTCTTGGATGGTACAAATGAAAAGACCTCCTTTCTATATATAAGAGTATAAGGGGTCATAATATAATCAGAGCTGACATAACAATAATAATGTAAGGGCACAATAATAACAATAGTGGGCTTCTATGGGGCACAATAGTAACAATATGGGCATTACATGGGTATGTCAATATAATAAGGGGGTTGTACTAATAACAATAAGGGGTTACACTAGTAGTATAGGGGCCTAACACAAGATCTGATCAACTGCTCATCACTAGTTAAAATCAAGTATTCAACATATAAGACAATAATAAACAATTTACATTCTACCAAAATATGATAAAGGTTTGCATCTGATCCAATTTTGGTGAATCCCAAACTGATGAGATAGCCATTAATCTCAGTGTACCAACCACAGGGTGCTTTCTTGAGCCCATACACCGCTCGATTGAGTCTGCACACATGAGACTCCCGATCAAAAGTATGGAAGCCTTCTTGCTCCTCGATATACACCTCTTCTTCAATAACTCCAATGAGGAATGTTGTTTCACATCCATTTGGTGGATGTTGCACCCCATCTATTCAACCAGAGCAAGAATTGATTTGATGGATGAGTACCTTGCTACAGAAGCAAAGATCTCCTCATAGTCAATCCCTTTAACTTGAGAGTACCCATTGGCCACATATCTGGCCTTGTACTTTTCTATGCTCCCATCCACTGAATGTTTTACCTTGAAGATCCATCTCGAACCCAGAACCAATTTATCTATTGGTCTTGGGACTACTTCCCAAACACTATTGTTTACAATGATTCATACTTCTCCACCATTACATCAACCCATACATGTTTCTCTACTGATTCCTCGAAAGAGGATGTCTCAGTCTCTACAAGCTAAGTCATTAGAGCCATATAGCTAGTGTACTAATATGGTGACCTTCTCTGCCTGTGCTAATTTGAAGAAGCACCCACATTCTCCCTCACATCTTGCACAAGTCTCTCAACTTCCCTAGTCCTTTTCCTACCTTCTCTGGATGGTTCTTCTTGAGTGGTTGTCTCCACTCTCCACTCCTCAATTTGTGGCTGCACCTCAACTTCCTGAGGTTCCTCCTTTGGAGCTAAGAGCTCCTCTTCTAGTGGGATCTTAAGCTCCCTACCAAGAGAGCACCACAAGTCTTTGTCTTCATCATATTTTACATCCCTTCGCCCAAATTTCATTATGAGGGATGGAATGTACACATTGTAGTTGCTAGGAGTTTCTTTGTAACCCACAAATACCCCTAATTCTAGTGTCATCTCTAGCTTATGCCTTGATTATTTGGAGACATGGAAATAAACATAGGCTCCAAAAATCCTGAAGTGTGACACATCTGGCTTTCTCCCTGAGAAATCCTCCTCTGGTGTAATCATGCCCAAAATCTGATGAGGGTTTCGGTTCTACAAATAGACTGCTACATTTCATGCCTTGACCCACAAATGCAGAGGTAGGCCTTGGTCATGCAACATCATCCTTGCTACTCCCACAATTCTACAGTTCTTCATCTTAGCCACCCCATTTTTCTATGGGATGTGGGGCGCGTTCAACTCTCGTCGAATGCCTTCTTTTGCACATAAATTTTTAAATTCATTCCACACATACTCACCTCCATTATCACTCCTGAGAGCCTTCACCTTCTTGCCCATTTATTTCTCAACTAGTGCCTTGAATTCTACAAACCTCGAGAATGTCTCATCCTTCTTCCGCATGAAGAAGATCCAGTACTTCCATGAGAATTTTTCAATGAAAATGACAAGATATTTGTGCTTGAAATTGGAGGTTATCAAGAAAGGTACACAAACATTAGAGTCGATACTTTCAAGGACTGCATGTGATTTTCTGTCCCAATCATGGAAGGTGGATTTTGTGTACATCCCAAAGGTACATCCTTTGCATACATCCTACTACTCAAGTGCTCCTTTGGGGAGTCATGTGGTTATTTGCTGCGTGATCTTCAAAGCGTCATGATTCAAATGGCTAAGTCTTCTATGACAAAGTTCATCGACATCGTGGCTCTGCACCTTCTCCACCTTTGTGCTCAATGCAACACAATCCTCCACGTCTAACTTGTACATGTTGTTCACACTAACCCCAATCTGATTCACCTATCTCATGGCTATGTGTCTCAGGAATGCCTTTCCTTTTCTGAAGATCACATCATAACCACGGTCTTCCAAAACTGCAACAGAGACGAGATTTTTCTTTAGGCCCGGAATGAACATGACTTCCTTGATCCTAAGGGGGGAGCTTGACTCCCTCTTAAAGGTGGCTGTACCAATCCCAATCACGATGTATCTTCCATAGTCCCCCATCTCAATGTGCATCTGCGAGTATTTTTCTTCCATGTCACTGAAAAATTCTCTATTCCCTGTCATATGGAACGAGGCACCTGAGTCCAAGTACCACACACTCTCCATCATTGCTTTGATCATGCATGCAATGAGGGTAAAGACAAGATCGAACTGTGAAGCCAAATATTCACCTGTTTCACCTCCTAATATCTTCTTACTTGTCTTCTTGTGTGGACACTTCATGGCAGAGTGCCCAAATTCATGAAAACGGAAGCATTTGATTTTTGCCAAATCTTTTTTCTTGACCCCTTAGCTGGATTCTGGTTTGGATTGGGATTTCTTCCCTTTTCCCTTCTTTGCCCTTCCAACCAATGCAAAGTTTTCTTCATCCTCGCCCTTGGTTGAAGTCCCATCTATGGTATTCCACCTTATTTCCCCTTGTACCAAGTCAAACCATAAGCACTCCCAACTTGGTAGTTTCTCCCTCCCATTCACTGAATCTTGATAGCTATGCCAGCTCTTGGGAAGGCCAAGAAGGGCTAGAGCTACCAAGTTTTCTTCAGGGACATTAACACTAACCCCGCCAAGTTCATCATGACACTGTGTAAACTTGCTTAGATACTGCAGAATTGTGTCATTCTTCTGCATATTGATACTTCAAAGTTGACCCTTGAGCGCCAGCCTTCTGTGGTCATTATTATTCTCAAACAGTTCTGTTAAGGCTTTCCACATCGCGAACTGAGTTTCTTTTCCATGGATATTTGAGACAATATGACCCCATACTCCCTCCAAGATGATTCTCCTTGCCTTGGCTACACCTTTCTTCCATCGAGCAAGGTTCTGAGCATCATATGCTTGAGGTTTTGCAGCATCTATCTTGATGTATTCTAGCAACCCATTGTCATCCAATACTGCCTCGATGCAGTCCTTCCATGCAACAAAATTTGAGGTGCCTTCCAAGGCATACTCTAGCCTTAGTCCGTTGAAAGCCATTTGTAGAAATTAGTGTGGATTCAAAACTTCTCATGAAATTTACTAAATCACAAGACTTGAAGCTACTCTACTGATCTGCAGATGTTAATTCACCATCTAAAACAAGAATCATTGACATGAAAAAAGAAACATCACACATACACAAAGATTTATCTAGGGGAAAGCAACTGCTCAAAACCCCTTACTAACTATATTGCATTAATCAAATAATATGGATGAGTATAGTATGCTTGCTCAAGCTTGAGCACAACCTACACCTGTATCTTCTATCCTTTGCTCGACTTACTGATCTTGGCCCAAAACTTAGCCAATTTCAAGCCTTCCCAAGCTTTTATTTCATTGCACTATTCCTTTGGGAAATTGCCCCTATTATTTAGGAATTTCACACCAAGGAATTGTGCAATTACCATAGACCAATCCTTTGACTCCATGCACCACCTATACAAATTTGATTAGTTTACAACTGATAATACATTTCCCTTGAACTCCAATCTCAACTAGGTAACTTGAATTCTCTGCATGAAACAATTATTTTGGGTTGATTAATCAATTAACTGGTTAATCATTCAGTGTGGTTGAAGTTACACACCCACAACTTGACCTCCACTAGTTATTATGACAGTTAGAACTAGTTAAACTGATAATAAGTCAAATGAACTCAAATAGATTGCTACAAATTAACAATCAATCATGTAGAACTAAACTCAAGTGTCTCCAACTCGAATTTATTGAGTTAATTGAGTGACAAGAGCCATGCCACCTCAGTTAACTACATCCAATTATTCTGTTGAAACTCAAATTCAAATTTTAATCTAATTTGACCAAGGCAAAGTCAAAATGAGATTTCCTAGCTACATTTTCAACACTCCCTTTCAACAAGAAATGGATTATCAGACACCCCAATCCTGATTCTATGGGACTCAAAATTTCCTCTTGATAAGGCCTTTGTCAAAATATTTGCATCTTGTTCCTCTGTCAGAATGTAACGCAACAACATGATTCGCCTCTGCACATAATCTCATAGATGGTGATACCGGTTGTCAATATGCTTGGATCGATCATGAAATACATGACTCTCAGTGAGTTTGATACAACTCTAATTATCAAAGTAAATCACTATAAGATCCATCTTCTGACCAAATAAACCAACGTGAATCTTTCTCATCTAGATAACCTCACATGCTGCTTGACTTGCAGCAATGTAGTCTGATTCTGCAGATATGAGTGCGACATATATCTACTTCTTACTGTACCAAGAAACTGTTGCTGACACAACACTGAAAATTCCTCCTGATGGACTCCCAATCTGCATCTATGAAGCCTTGCAACTTCACTTCCTCTGTCTATCTAACGAAATACCAAACTGAGTAGTGCCTCTAAGGTATCTCAACACATGCTTTGCTTCCTTCCAATACAATTTGGTTAGCTTAACCATTGCTTGACTAACTGGTTAACTGCATAACACTTGTTTGATTGTGAGTTCACCAAATACACGAGTGAACCCATAAGTTTCCTGTAAATGGTACCCTCCACTACTTCACCTAAAGTAGCATCCTATTTTCTCCAATTTCTTGCTAGAGGAGTCTCAATGGGTTTACACCTGTTCATGCGGAACCTTTGAAGTATCTTGTTGGCATTCTTTCCCTGAGAGACAAAAAATTCCCCATCTCTTTTCCATACTTCCAATCCAAGAAAGTAGTGCATGAGGCCCATGTCCTTCATCTTGAACTTTATTGCAAGGTCCTCCTTGCAATATATGCTAAACTTCTCATCACTAGTAAGGATCAAGTCATCGACATATAAAATAGTAATCAATAATTTTCCTTCTTACACAATGTGATAAAGGTTTGCATCTGGTTCACTTTTGGTGAATCCAAAAATGGTGAGATAGCTATCGATCTTGGTATACCAAGCATGGGGTGCTTGCTTGAGTCCATACAATTCTCACTTGAGTATGCACACAAGCGACTCTTTGTCAAAGGTCTCAAACCCCTTTGGCTACTCAATATACACCTCCTCAATAAATCCATTGATGAATGTTGTCTTCACATCCATTTGGTGGATCTTCCACCCCATCTGAGATGACAGAGCTAGAATTGACCTGATGCATGAGTACCTTGGTACTTGAGCAAAGGTCTCCTCATAGTCAATTCCCTCCACTTGAGAGAACCCCTTGGCCACAAATATAGCCTTATGTTTCTCTATGCTCCCGTATGTTGCATGCTTTACCTTGTAAATCCATCTCAAACTAACCAATGATTTGTATGCTGGTCTTGGGACCACTTCCTAAACACTGTTTCTGACAATGGAATCATATTCCTCTACCATAGCATCAACACATACTAGTTTCTCTACAACTTCCTCGAATGAGGATGACTCTGCCTCTACAAGCTTGCTTATTAGATCCATGTAGCCAATGTACCGATTCAGTGACCTCCTCTGCCTATGTTGTGATGTGGGTGTTCCCACATTCTCTTTAACATCCTACAATAATCTTTCATCTTCCTTGGTTCTCTACCTTCCTTCTTTAGATGTCTCTACTTGAGTGGATGTCTCCACTCTCTACTCCTTTGTTTGTGGATGCTCCACAAATTCTTGAGGTTTTTCCTTTGAAGCCAAAAGCTCCTGATCAGGCTACAACTGAAGCTCCCTCTTAAGAGAACACCTCATTTCCTTCTCCTCATCAAACTTCACATCTTCTCTAACCACTGTCATCCTGAGGGATGTCAAGTACACCCGATAGTTGTGAGGTGTTCCTATGTACCTCACAAATATGCCCAACTCTGCTGTCGGCTCTAGATTTTTCCTTGCTTCCTTGGAAACATGACAGTAAATTGATGATCCAAAGATCTTAAAGTGTGACACATATGGTTTCCTCCCTGAAAAATCTTCCTCTGGTGTACTCATGCCAAGAATCCTGTGAGGACTCCTGTTTTGCAAATAGACTATTGTGTTGCATGCTTCATCCCACAAGTGTAGAGGTAAGCTTTGGTCATGCAACATCGCCCGTGTTGCTCCCACAATACTTCTGTTCTTCCTCTCAGCCACCCCATTTCATTGTGGGTTATGGGGTGTTGTCAACTCTTGTCAAATGCATTCCTTTTCACAAAAAAAGTTAAACTCATTCGACACGTACTCACCATCGTTATTGCTCCTGAGAGCCTTCACTTTCCTACCAATCTCTTTCTCAACAAGTTCTTTAAACTCAACAAATTTGGAGAATGTATGGTATTTCTTCTGCATGAAGTAGATCCAACATTTCTGTGAGAAATCATATACAAATATAAGATAATACATGTGCTTGATAGTGGAGGTTGTCGATAAAGGTCCACAGACATCAGAGTGGATCCTTTCAAGGACTACATGCGCCCTACTGTTCCAATCATTGAAGGAGGATTTGTGTACTTCCCCAATGTACACCCTTTGCATGTATCCCACTACTCTAGTGCTCCTTTGGGGAGGCCTATAGAAATCTGCAGCATGATCTTCAAAGCACCATGATGCAAATGTACAAGTCTTCTATGCCATAATTCAGCAACATCTTGGCTCTGCACCTTCTCTGCTTTTGTGCTCAATGATGCACATTCTTCCACATCTAATTTGTATAGGTTCATCGCTCGAACCCTGATATGATTCACTTGTCCCATGGTCATATGTCTTAGGAAAGGCTTCCCTTTTCTAAATATCACATTGTAGCCACGATCCTCCAACACTACTATGGAAACTAGATTCTTCTTCAGACCCGCTATAAACATCACATCCCTGAGCCTAAGAGGGGAGTCAGACTCCCTCTGAAAAGTAACTGTACCAACACCAATCATTTTATACCTTCCATCATCTCCCATATCAATGTGCATATGGAGGTCCTTCTCCTCCAAGTCACTGAAAAATTCTTTGTTTCCCGTCATGTGGAATGAGGCACCGCTGTCGAGATACCACACACTACCCATCATTGTGCTTGCCATTGATGCAATGAGGGTAAATCAAGTTTGAACTGTGAAGCTAAGGCTTCACCCGCTTCTCCTCTTACGGTCTTATTTCTTGTTTTCTTGTGTGGACACTTCTTTGCATAGTCTCGAATTCATGACAGTCAAAAGCACTTGATTTTGGACAAGTCTTTCTTCTTGTCCCCTTGACTCGAACCTTCTTTGGATTGGGATTTATTCCATTTCCATTTATTTTCCTTTCCAGCCAAGGCACAATGCTTCTCATTCTCACCCTTGGATGAGGTCATGTCTCTGGTGCTCTGCCTTATCTCCTTTTGTACCAAATCGGACCACAAGCGTTCCCAATTTGGTAGCTTCTCCCTCCCGTTCACCGAATATTGGTAGTTGGGCGAGCTCTTGGGAAGGCCTAGAAGGGCTAGGATCACCAAATAATACTTTGCTACAGTAACACAAACTTTACCAAGTTCATCACGACACTGTGTGAGCTTGCTTAGGTACTGTTGAATGGTCTCATTCCTTTGCATCTTGAAGTTTAGAAGCTTGTCCTTGAATGCCAATTTCCTGTGGTCACAACTATTCTGGAACAAATTTGTCAGCGCTTTCCACATTGCATACAAAGTATCTTTCCTTTGGATATTGGAGACAATATGGTCTTTTAATCCCTCCAATATGATCCTCCTTGCCTTATGAACACACTTCTTCCATTCTGCTAGATTCTAAGTATCAATTGCTGCTGGTTTCAAAATATCATTATCAATGAATTCCTTCAACCCATTATCCTCCAGTATTTCCTCCACATGGTCCTTCCATGCAACATAATTAGAGCTTCCCTCAAGGGCATACTCAAGCCTTAGTCCATTGAAAGTCATGTTCTCAGTCCTGAAGAAAACCTGCAACCTCAAACCTCCTACAATGGAAACTTTGAAATCTCTACTCTACAATGATTCCATATTTGATACCATGTAGAAATTAATGTGTAGATTCAAAACTTATCATGAAATTTACTAAATCACAAGACTTGAAGCTAGTCTACTGATATGCGGACACAAATATTTATCTAGGGAAAAGCAACTGCTCAAAACCCCTTACTATTTGTATTGCATGAATCAAAGAATCTAGATGGATACAATATGATTGGTCAAGCTTCAACACAACGTGCACCTGTATCTTCTATCCTCTGCCTAACTGAATCATCTTGGTCCAACACTTAACCAATTTTAAGTCTTCACAAGGTCCTATTTTCTTGCACTGTTCCCTTGGGAAATTTCCCCTTTTATTTAAGAATTTCACACCAAGGAATTGTGCAATTACCATAGGCCAATCCTTTGATTACATGCACCACCTATACAACTTGGATTAATTTACAACTAATAGTACGCTACCCTTGAACTCCAATCTCAACTGGGTAACTCTAATTCTCTACATGCAACAATAATTTTGGGTTGATTGATCAATTAACTAGTTGATCACTCAGTGTGGTTGAAGTTACACACCCACAACTTGACCTCCACTAGTTCTTTTGACAGATAGAACTAGTTAAACCGACAATAACTCAAATTAACTGAAACATGTTGTTACAAATTAGCAATCAATCATGTAGAACTAAACTCAAGTGTCTCCAACTCAAATTTACTAAGTTAAATGAGTGACAAGATCCATATCACCTCAGTTAACTACCTCCAAGTATTCTGCTGAAATTGAAATTCGAATTTTAATCTAGTTTGACCAAGGAAAAGTCAAACTAGATTTTCTTGCAGCATTTTCAACACCATCTTCTAAGCTCTGAAGAAATCTTGCTACACTGATCTTCAAATTCGAACCTCTGAGACCCAAATTTGAATTTCCTATTCTATTGTGAATCCTACTCTGATACCATGTAGAAATTAGATTGTAGATTCCAAGCTACTCATGAAATTTACTAAATCACAAGACTCGAAGCTACTCTATTTCTCTGTGGAATTCAATTCACAATCTAGAACACAGATCATAGACAAGAAAAAGGAAACATCACACATGCAAACATATTTATATAGGGGAAAACATCTGCTCAAAACCCCTTCCTATCTGTATTGCATTAATCAAAGAATAGAGATGAATACATATGCCCTCTCAAGCCTGAGCACAACCTGTAAGTGAATAGTCTATCTCTCTGTCCGACTAATTGAATATGGCCAACAATTAGCCATTTTTCAAGCCCTCCAAGCTCCTATTTCCTTGCATTATTCCTTGAGGAAATTATCCCTTATTATTTAGGAAATTCCCTCAATTGGATTGCACAATTCCTCTAGGCTCATTCTCTGACTGCATTCACCACTTGTACACATTTGAATAGTTTACAACTAATAGTACACTGCATTGGAATCTCCATCTCAATTCGGTAACTCAAATTATCTGCATGCATTAATTATTTTGGGTTGATTGATTAGTTCACTGGTTGATCACTAAGTGTGGTTGAAGTTACACTTCCACAACTTGACCTTCCACTAGTTCCTCCAATAGTCAAAACTAGTTTAACTGGCCATCACTCAATTTAATTGAAATATATTGCTACAAATTAGAAATCAATCATACTGGATTGAACTCAAGGTTCCCCAAATTGAATTAACTGAGTTAACTGAGTGACAAGTGCCATGTCACCTCATTTAACTACCTCTAAGATTTCTGTTGAAATGGAAATTCAAATTTTCTCTAGTTTGAAAAAGGCAAAGTCAAATTGAGATTTTCTTGCTGCATTTTCAATAGGGATATGAAAAATGAAAACTAAAACCAATTGAATGATAGGAAAATGATCACTATCATACTTAATATGTTGGACTTGACATTTTTTAACGTCTATTAGAAGAAGACATAAAAAAGGTATGGTTGACCTTGTTTGGGTCGTGTGAGACCAAGATAAAAATGAGTAATATATACATTTATGAAGTTGATGACTCTAATGATGTTTGAGGAAGAATCAATAGTTGAACATTTGAACATCATCAAGGTGCTAGTTAATTAACTTGTAGTGGTTGGAGATGGCACCTCAAAAGATGATCAACACATATTGTTGTTTTGTAGTATAGAAAACTCATGAAAATTAGGTGATGCTATTGGGAAACATTGAAAATCTAGCATTGAATGACTTTATTAAACTACTTCAAGAGTAAGCCAAGCTTAATTTGATTGCTAGGAATGCAAAAAATTGTGGTATTCTCTAGAAAGTGGTGACTTAGGTTTCTAAACTCGCCAACATCCATACAAGTGTCAAGGACTAAGTGGTTAAGGTAATTGAAGTAGAGAACAAAGCTATATAAGGTAAATTGATAGAAATTTTGAAATAGGAGCACTCTAAGAACCAATTGCACAAACAAATTCCAAGAAGAAAGGAAGCGCCCAAGAGTCAGTTTCATAGGGAAATAGTGTATTTATCAAAGAGATTCTACATGACATCGACCTAAGCACATTCTTTAGAGTTGTAGCATATTGACTTAAGATCATTTATACACATGACTACAAAAATGGATTGATTCTCAAGTTATCAACAAGTCAATGGATGGAACATCTATATTGTAATGTTTCATATTTTGAATCAACCCTATACTTGATGTTGAAAATAAATCAGTCTAGATCCATCTTAACTTTGGATCTATCAAACGTCGAGAGGGATCAAATCTCTTGAGGTGAAAACCTTTTTTTTGAGTGCAAAACTTAAGGAAAGATTTGCACCTCTAGAGATTTGATCCCTCTGGGAGCTTGATAGATCTAGAGTTAAGATAGATCTAGGTTGGTTTAATTATTAATAATTAATAATTATAATTATTATGTTTTTTAATTTAATTTTTATTTGATGTATTTTCACTGATTCAAAATGTATTAATAATTTGTCAAAACATTTAGATAACATAACATAATAGGAAGTAACAACAACTCTTCCATACTAGGTTGGAGAGTGTCTCTCTAACACAAAAATGTAATAAAATTAACTTAAAAAAATTATTTATAAAATATTTTGATTGTGAAATGAGAAATGTTTTTGCGCATGTTGTATTGATAAGTATTGGCCTAAGAAAACATATTTACAAGCTAATAAAATCCATGGTAAAATGGGGAGGATATCCATGGTAAAAAATCGTATTATATTGTAAGTATTAGTTTTTATGTGTTTATTAATGAAATTTAAAAATGATTATTTTAATTTTTATGTTAAAATGGATCTTAATTTATAGCTAATGTTTATATCTGACATATTTTAATATGACAAAGGGTTTCTATATATCTCAAAACTAATTATAATCTTTTTTCTTTTAGATTTAATTATAAAATTTATAAAATTGAATTCAAATAAATTATTTATAAAATATTTTGATTGTGAAATGAGAGATAATTTTTGGGCATGTGATATTGATGAGACATGGTATTGGCCCATGGTATTGTAACAAAGCATATTTACAAGTTAATAATATGTATGGTAAAGTGGGTGTGAACATCCATGGTAATTATTGTAATATTATTAAAGTTTTTATGTGCTTATTAATTAAATTTAAATATAGTTACATAATGGTAATTTAGCTACTGCTTATATGCTATATATTTTAATGTGATATGTCTATTATGATTTTCTTTTATCTAAAAAGTTATTTGTAGTTTATTATTAAAACAAAATTACAATATAACTAATTGAACTTTATTATTTTTACAACTTTATTATTTTTTATTTTTTATGGACACAACAACATCTCCCCCTTATTGGGCTCTATATTACTTTTAACTTTTTATTATTATTTAATTGAGCATATGTAAATGTTTACACATCCTTAAAGTCTTATAAATTGAACATATTAATATAAATTCAACACATATTGAGTTGGCATGTCAAAATGTTTACTTTCTTAGATTACACCTATGCATCTACCCTATACTGGACTATAGAGCGTCTAAATGAGAATAAGTGGCCTTAAGACCAGTAATAATGATAAATGAATAAGTCACCTTAAAAATAATAATAATGATAAATGATGATGATAACTAATATATTATAAAAGAAAAAGTAAAAAAAATAGAAATTATGAAAATGAAATTAAGACTAATGTATTATAAAAGGAAAAGTAAAAAAAATAGAAATTATGAAAATGAAATTAAGGAAAAACATAGTAAAGAGAAAGCTAACTAAAAAGCTACACAATTGAGTAAAGATAAGCTTTAATTACGTGATGACAAGTAGAGCTTATGGATTGAGATTTTTGCGTGGATGGATGCGAAGGAAACTATTTAATGGAGGTTGAGAAGATGAGTGGCCTTAATAATTAATAATAGTAATAAATGATGATGATAATAATTATAATAATAAAATGTATTATAAAAGAAAAAGTAAAAAAGATAAAAATTATGAAAATGAAATTGAGGGAAAAACAAAATAAAGAGAAGGCTAACTAAAAGCTATACAATTGAGTAAAGATAAGTGTTAATTACTTGATGTCTTATGGATTGAGATTTTTGCATGGATGGATGTAAAGAAAACTATCTAATGAATGTTGAGAAGATGGTAAAGACATCTTTTCCTTGGAACATCTGAACTCTTAGGGGTTTTTCTTTGGAGCTTGGGCTTCATAAGGAAAGGAGGAATAGAATGTGGTATATGCTATTTATTAAGGGCTTAATGGACTACCAATTATATTAATAAAGAGATTAGTTGAAATGAGATTTGTCTCCCAAACTTGATTACAATTAGTAGAATCAAGAGACTGATGGTTTTTTTTTTCAAGGGGGAGCCCCTGAAGAAGCGAGATTATATTTCTATGTGGCCGAAGCCAGCAGAATATTTGTACATACGGCCAAAGCCAGCAGAATTTACAACATAGTACAAGTGGTGGCCGAAGCCAGCAGGATTGGCCGTAGCCAGCAGAATACACGGCATAGCCGTCGCAAGTAAACTCCGAAATATCGCGGGCCGAAATCACCGCTGCAGGATTCGAAACTGGCTGGGGGGAGCGTAAGCCATCCGCCCCAGCCATCGTGTCATGCAGAGACTGATGGTTTACCTTCATTTGGATTAAAATTTGGTTCCCTTGATTCTTCTAAGTATGAGTCTCATGCCATACTATGTTTATGTGGATTTATGTGACCAATATTTAAAATTATGATATTAATTTTTATGTGTTATGTCATGAATGTGCAATATTTAGGATTTATTTTAATGTTCAATTTATCAAGCAGGGAAATTACAAATGGTATCAAAGTTGGGTTCTAACCCTAAAATATGGTGGCTTTTCCATATAGATATAATTGAGAATAAATTTGAATAAGGGATAAATTGTAAACATCAATTTATTACTTGAAACATCTTCTTATTATATTTCTCTATGCTTTCTTCGGCAAAAGTCATATAAAGGTATGTTGTTGGAGTGCTTCAATTGATGATCTATCTTTGGAAACTTTTATTTTATAGAACTAGAGCAATTGAACAATAAAATCACTTGCAATATATTTGGTGTCATTTTCATGTTTAATTTGTAAAGTTTGGGAAGATTTGTTTTCAAAAAAGTTATATTTGCTACTTTGTCTTAGTTTTTGAGTGAATAAAATGCCTTAGACGTATCTTTTGTGGATTGAAGCATATTAGCCTTACATACCTCATTGGACATGTGAATTATTAATCAAATAATCCTTTATTTAGCCATTAATAATTTACAATCTTTCTTGACCGCATATTCATCCCTAAATGCATCTACCCAATTATGGTTGGAAGAACATTTGCACCCTCAAAAATCAAACCTTTAAATTCTTGATATGGCTCTATCTTGAGGATGAGATGTGCTACCCACCCACATACATGGGAGAGAATATTATAATATGATGCATATTTCTAGCCAACAACTTCACATCCTCTTGAGGCAGTAAGCCCTTGGGCGCCTTTCATATATCATGCTTAACTCACTCTATTGAACAACACACTCATTCAATGATGGCGATTCAATACATTAGGTACAACCTTAGTTTCATATGAAGTGTTTACATTTTATGTATTGGGAATTTATGAAAGAATCATGGGTTGAAGTTAGGTAATGGATTATGAAATTTATTATGGTTTCCTTATTTTACCTTAGTTTTTATCAATTCCTTCTAATCCAATGTGACTCCCATGGGTTTTTCTTTCCTTGTCTAGGAGGGTTACAAATAGGAGGCCCTAATACATATAATGTTTTCATGTTCTTCCACATATAATGCTTTCATATTCTTCCACACTGAACACTTTCCACTTATCCCTTTTCTTTATTCTCCCTTCTTTTGAGTTGGTTGTTTTCAATTGCTCATTTTGGTTCCTTTTTTGTCTCATCCTATGAGAAGAAGGGCTTGGAAATGCCAAAGGTTGATGCCACTACAAAAAAGAACAAAAGAGAAAATTGTCAAATCCTAAAATGAAAAATAAATACAGGGATGAATCATAGAGTCAAAAGCCAAGATAACATTATCCTTACTACTCATATGAAGCCATCACCCCTAGTCCCATGCATATCACATCTATCAAATTAAAAGGGACTTAAAGAACATCCCAACACTTATGAGCAATGAACTATCCTTACTAAAAATGGGACATGAATGAAATCAATGAAGCTTTAAAAACAAACAAATCAAAGAAATATAAAAGGCTAAACAAGGAGTGGAACAACAATGACTGAGGAAAGGGTTACTCAAGTAGCGGAAGCATTCCCTCTAGAAAGGAACTCATGGATGATCATCTTACATAACCGATGTATAATACTATGACAACTCTCATGAAGTTCACCCTAACTATATTACTTACCACAAACACCTATCAATTAAATGTTAGGCCTAGGAACCATTCCCCCCCCTAGGGACCTTTTCTTTCATTGTCATTTGGGAGCACCTAATAGTGGTATCTGAAGACCATCCCATACCTAAATTTGGCAACTTCCATATAATCACAAGATAGTGTGAAGTTTAAAGAAGATACCTAATATGATATACTTACTAGCTTTTACATTAAATATGATTCCATTTTTAATGTTATATTGATTGTTGTATGCATGATAGATTGATGTCACTTGATTCCTTAAGCCATGCTTGGTGATGATGCATACAAGGACATGGTCCTTGGAGGACATTGATCATGCTTATCCCACACTTCATGGATGATACCACACACCCTTTGGAGGGGATTGAGCATGTCAATTAACATTGGAGCCTTGGTAATCAAAATTGGACCATGAGATGACCTAGCACACTATTTGACATGCTCCATCATGCATTAAACCATGGGTGTTCCATATTGAAGCTAGGATCTTGCACTATAAGCTAGACATGTCACTTAGTGATAGAAAGCATGGAGCCTCTTAACAACATTAAACCTTCCTAAGGTCATTAGGGTTTGGATTGATGACATGATGGATGAAAATGATAGTCCACCTCTTTGGAGGGGTCATGATGCCTTTTCCATTGATGATGTCATGCCTTAGTTTGATCATGTCATACCCTAGTTTGATGATGCCACTCCTTTGGTTATTACTACCTTGATGGGACATATGTTGACTTGTGGAGTTGACCTAGCATTGATGAGGAGATGTTTAGGCACATTTTGATGCAAATACATAACTTTTAGTAATGCATTGCACATTTTAGTGGAGAGACATAACTTTTGGAGAATTTACACACCTTTATGGAGATGAAACCACCTTATGCTCTCTCATGTGTGGCCTATTAGAGGATGTTGTCATGTTTTAGCATTATACCTTCATTTTAGAGAAACTTTTGGAGGCCATCTTGAGACCTATTCACCTTGTATCATGGATATTATGTATTTTTATGGATTTCAGTGCATATTAGCCTAATTAGCGACAACACTTGGTTTCCCTTGTATAAATAGGGGAATGCTAGCCTAAATTTAGACATCGCACATTATGCAGAGATATCTTCTCTTGGATTACTATCTTTTCCTCTAGTTCACTATGGATGCTTGAGTAGAGCAACCACTTAGGAGGACTTGTTGATGTGGATTTTGTCCTCTTTTCTTGGATGCACTACGGTGAAGCTTGGATGAATGCATGATAAACTAAGTAGGTGCACTTCTTTTGTATTGTTTATTGTTTATGGATTATGGTAATAAGTATTAACCAAGTGTGCATATTATTTTATTGTCATTATCTCTCTCAGACAAAGGGCCTTTATTCCAAGTCTTTGAGGAAGGAGCATGTAGGTTCTCTCCCTTATGTGATCCTCGAAGATTAATATCCTTGGTTTAAATTCCAAGGGATAGCTAGTATACTCACCCTAGCCTTTTGAACGTTTATCCACTCCAACTTCTCTAAGTGTGGTGATCTATCTAGGGTTTTAATTGTCATTATATGATCTATAAATTCAAAAAAATTGATATTTGTTCCTTCATTTTTAGATTTATTATCATAAATTTTGGTGTTGTTTATTAATATTGTTATAAATTGATTTATTGCTACAATTTCTCATTTAATAAGTTTTTTTTTTGGTTGAATTGAGGCTTCTGTGATCCATAACAATTGAAAGAAGAAATTTCGGCGTAAATCACATTCGGCTAGTGTGGTTCATTGTCAGCCTGACGATAAACCACACTAGTTGGTTCGAAACGCGTCGACTATGATTTTCCGAATGTGATTTACGCCGAAATTTCTTCTTTCAAGTTTTTTTTTTTTTTTTTTAATTGGTTCTTGGTAAGACATGTCTTGGGATTGAACTTCCTATCACTTCATGCTTTTTTTCAATTGTGCTACCACCCACAAACTTCTTATTTAATAAAATTGTTTACAATGAAAATGCATAATTTTTTTAACAACCATAAAATCCTTTAAACTCGAATTTAGAATTAACCTTCAAAGTCCACCACAAACCTTAATTGCATAATCTTATTTCTCGATAGTAATCACATAATCTTATTCTTTGGTGGTAACCACAGTAAATTTCTTAAAGGGGCTTTTTAGTTTGAGTTGAAACCCACAAAAACAAAAGGCAGATTTAGGACGTGAGATCAAAGACATTTGCTTTCACCGCCTCAAACTGGTCTGGCTTCTTACCAGCAGCCCAAATGGTATCCAAACGCTCTTATGATAGTCGATCATCCAACAATTGAAGCCTCATAATATTTTGGACCTGGTCTACATATGTTATTTCTCTCCCGCCACTTCATAGTTGTACAAACTGACTTACCATTGCCCCTGTAAGCGATAGAACGAGAATCGTTTAGAAGTTTATTGTTCTCTCAAACCGCACTGAGTTACTGGAATCCCAGCATTCGTTCAACCATTCTTCTATGGACTATGCTGACAATTGTTGACCGCAAGTGCCTCAAGATCATGGAAAACGTATGAAAGAGTCTATTATGGTCTTATCACTCAGTGCATTTACATCCTTTTATGACAATCTGCCACATGGTTCAGAACAACCATGCAGGGCTCTACAAAAATCTGCACCCCTTCATCGGATATAAAATATACAGTCCTCTCAGGCAGAAGCAAAAGAGCTTCGATGATAGCAGGCTGCAACTTTTGCTACGCAGATACTTGAAAGAACTTCGGCCAGTTGCTTGAATCCGTCTCCATACGGAGCAATCCTCGACTTCCTTCACTTGAATTTTTTGCTGAGCATAATGGGGTTGTCTACCGTGGCTGCCATTTTGTCCGGATCCAATTTTTTTGGCTGGAATTTAGTTAGAATATTTTCAAAAAAATTGACAGATAGAATGTTTGAATTATTTTGCGATGGTAGAAATAAATTAGCATTATCAACAACTTCAATTTATTAAGCACTCAAAAATCCTGAAACTTAACCCCTATAACTCAAATTTCCAAAAAATTCACTTCAATTTCCAAAAAAATTCAGCTCAATTTTATCAAAATATTAACAAAAAACAAATTATAGCCACATTATACTACTCTGAACATAATACCAAGTCATTCTTTAGCCTGACTGGGTTTTACATAATTCGATTTCTTTGACAAAGCCACCATAGCCATTGGCACTGTAGTTTCTGTTGAAGTTATAATTTCCCCTGTGGGTGCGGGCCAGCAGTTAACGCGCGCGGGAAACCACCCAGCAGAAAACCACCGAAGCAAATCATAAACCGCCGGTAAGTCATTGCACCATCTTTTGGGTTAAAGCTGTTTCCGTGCGAGGAGCTCCGACGCGATTTGGTGCAAACACGTGGATTGGGGTGACATCGCCCCTTGACATTTATCGGACGATAAATGTCGGTCTTCAACCCCTGTCCGATATGCGTCCGATCAAGATGCATGCTCTCTGCAGTCCGATTCAAGGGAAAGTTCTTCGCTGTTTAAAATTGTCCAAAGTACATACGGGGCTTGTTGAAAGTTAATGCAGCGTGGAGTAACATAATCGACCATACCTTATGATTATGAAATGACATAGTTTTGGTCATATATTTAATGTTTTACGGCCCGTAATATTTATTGAGCATGGGCGGAAAATGTAAGGTAAGTTTTTTTTTTATTACTTTCCATATGGATCGTATTGTAACTGCGTTGACTGTGTGTTGTGTGTTATGAGTATTACACACAGGGATTGTAATGTAAAAGTGTGTAATCGCACACGGTGAAAAAAAACAGGGTCCGCAGCACCGAAAAGATCAGAGAGTTGCATACGGGGAGGAGGTGAAGACTGTTCTCAGCAGCGAACATAAACCAAGAAAAGAGACAGAGTTTTATCAGTGGTGTGGATTCGCAGCAGCGAATGAAAACCACAGAGTGAAAATATTGTATTGCAGGGAGGAACGCACAGAAGTGCATGAATGTTTTTCTTTGGGATTGAAATGTAAAAAGAGAGTGCAACAGAGTAAAGTTTTTGTTTGTAATGTAATGTAAGAAAAAGAATGCACAGCAGTGCAGGAGAAGGCAGAGAAGTGAAAGAAGAAAAACCATGGGCAAGTATGTGAAACTATGAATTGTTTCACACAGCAGTGAAAAGGTAAATGTGTAAATCCCTGTAATTTTTGTTTTCACACAGCAGTGAATGTAAATGAAATATTTACACACAGTGATGTAAAATTTCAAAGGAGACAGAGTAATTTCTTTTGTAATGTTTTGGTGAATCCCTTTGAGTGAAAGAGGATGAATATGTCTCAGTAAATTCTCAGGTGAAAACAGAGTTATGGTTGAATGTTGTTTTTGGTAAATCCCTCTCACCAAAGAGGATGAATGTATATCAGTGATTTTATTTTAATGAATAGAGATCTTTTATGGTGGTGAAATACTCTGTTTTCAGCTATTTTTTTTAAAAGGGTACTCTGTGCAAAAAGATCCTGGAGCAAATGTAATAGAGCATTGACTCTGTGTTCAGTTAATGTTTGGTTTTGATATTTTCCCATTGCAAACAAAAATACCCAACAGTTTCTTTGTGCTTGAAATGGAATTGACAGTGTTTATGGAACTTATTCACCCCATGGAAATGGAAGTTAGAAAGCGTCCTTTGCATTGACGAAGAAAGCCACGGAGCAGAAAATGGACGCAACAAATTTAAACGCCCAGAGAGCCACGCAAAGTGATACCAGATCCAAACATATCTATACCTCGCTGCGAAGCATCACCATTTTCATTTTCGTATTCAGCACAATAATTTCAATCCATAGCCCAAGGCCTGTGCTCAAGGAAGAAGAACCGGTAGCATTTACGGTTTTTTTGGTAGATTAATACTATATTATATAGTATTACATTGTTGACTCAGGCAAAATTTGAACCAATTTTTCTGACGGTCTTAACAAAAGCCAGTAAATACTCTTACCATGTTGGATGATTTTCCAAATGCACCGAAGTTTTGAATACGCATTGTGAGAAGCCAGTGAACACTCTTACCATGTTCGACGGTTTTTCCAAATGCACTGAAGTTCCAGTGAACACTCTTACCGTGTTCGATGGTTTTTCCAAATGCACTGAAGTTTTGAATACACAGTGAACACTCTTACCGTATTCGATGGTTTTTCCAAATGCACTGAAGTTTTGAATACACATAAAAGAGAACTGAAGTTTTGAACACACAGTGAACACTCTTACCGTGTTCGATGGTTTTTCCAAATGCATTGAAGTTTTGAATACACATAAAAGAAAGATTGGAGCTTACTCTTTCCACATGCATAATCTTTTCTCATATTCTTTTCTCATATTGAATTAGTTTTGGTGTTGAAACAAATCCACTCCAGCTGATAAGAAGAAATATCATATTGCTACAGATTCACCAGTTGGAAGTTAGAGATCATGGGATTTTTAGTAGATCGCACTCTCTATCGAAAAATGGGGCCAATTCACTCATTACCAAAGGGATCACTTGAGGAGGCCATATGAGTTATTTGGGGTAGTTTCAGCTTAGACTTTTGCTGCTTTATCTATTATTATTTTTCTTTCTTTTTGCAGTTTGAGCCTTCATTTGTTGGGCCGTGACATGAAAAGGGAGAGTCGAATAAACCATTAAATATGTTATACAATAGTAATTTATAGTAGTGTAAGGGGCCATTTTAGTGTTGTCATCATCTCTTATTTTCCCAACAAATCGTGTTAATAGCCATGTCTGTTTATGAGCTTCTAGAAATCTATATTTTGTAACTCAAAAGGCTACTCCAACATGTACTTCCAAGTCAGATTAATAAAACAAATTAGAATGTATTGACCAAGTTTCTTTGTTGTGTTACTTTTGCTTGTAGTATGACGGTTGAGTTATTTGTTTAGCAAGAAGGGATTCTACAATGGTATTAATAAACATATCTATTATATCGGTTGAATTTTTTTTGTTGTAATATTTTGTTTTGGATATATTGGTTGAGTTTATTGTCTAGAAAGAGGGGATTTTACATAAACGATTTGGTGCAGGTATGCAACCTAACAAATAGAGAAGGCAAAACTCATAAATTTTGGTTAATATTTTTCTATATTTTGTGGCAAGGTCATCATTCTGTAAACTTGAGAGAGATAAGGGTTTCTACTTTGTCAAATGCACAGAAAGCGGGGATGGTAGAGAACCAACAAAGCCAAAAAAGGTAGAAGGAATTACACTAGTACCTAATGCCTCTAGCTCTGATACCACTGTTGATCTCATGATTTACCTAAATATGATTTCTATTCACATGGGTAAAACAATTTGGCTAAGTTATTTTATCCCTAAGATCTACTAAGAAAACCTTCCCTGTGTCAGATCATGTCCATCACTAAAATTAGTGGAGTAGTTGCTAAGATGACACTAGTGACTCTCCCATGTTACTCATTTACTTGGTCACCTAGTGAGGCTTTGCACTAAGATGAAAGATTTTTTTGTAACATTTTGGCATTGTTGTTGGGGACGAGTTGAGTTCTCCTCCTTATGATCCAAAGTATATACTTCAACATTTGATATCCTATTTTAGTATGCTCATATGATGACTCCACCATTTCATTCTAACCCATAAAGAAGTAACCAAGTACCAAATAAACAATTTGCTAATCCTCCTAAAAGGCTATAAGAGAAGAGCCCAACAAAATCTCTAGTAGTTAAGTACTCTTTCTATAATTTTCCAAGAATAGTTCCAATGGCTACAAATCCATATCTCATCAAGGCATTCAAGATTTTGGATATGTGAGCCATCAAAATCACCCAAACAAGATGCCTGTTGAGTCTGATAAGTGGCTACGTAAATTCTCTAGGAATAATGTCATCACTACTGAGGAAAAAATAAAACTCTTAAGTGATGCTATGATACGATTGATGTTAAATATAAGGATGTTGCTATAAAACTTTTTTCTATTTCTTTGGAAGAAGGTGCAAAATTATAGTTCAAGGATCTACCTAAAAGAGTATTAAGACTTCGACACAATTCAAGGATGCTTTAATCAAATGATGGAAATCTAGGAAAGATCAAAGGTGGTTGCTTACCCAAGTTCGTGAAATTAAAAAAAAAATGCTTTGAAACCATTCTTTAATCCAACCAAAGATTTGGCGGTTTATTCAAGTTGATTCCCCAAAACCTTAAGCCTCATGATGTTGTTATATTGTTGTAATATATGGATGCTTTTAAGCGATACTTTTTTTTAAGGGATAAAGAAACTACAAATCTTACCCAAGCTAAAGAATATGCCATCAATATTGAACTAAACATTTTGGCTTCTAAAGTTAACCTTTTCTCCATACTACAAGCTAAACCTAGATCTATGAATGATGTTGATCTTTTCCCAAATAAGTTATTTCCTTCACTCAAAAGTTTGACTAACTTATCATGATGAATAGATTAACAATCTTAGAAAGAGATAAGGGAAAATGTGTGCATTAGCCTCCTAGACCTAATAATAATAAGGTATTAGAAGGAACCAAGAATTAAATAACAATAAATATATTCCTCAACAAAGTGTTCCTAATACCTTATCCCATATAGATATGATTAATCAAGAAGGTAGCCTTTGGTGTAATTATTGTTATACATCCCATGGATAGGAGGAATTTTGTTTTAATAAAGTTATGAAGAAGAAAGTCTTGGCAATGATATGCACATGAATTTGATTGACGATTTATATCCCTTTTGTATATTCCCCAATAAATCTTACTATGCCACTAGGGAACACTATAAGCAATTCATTAAAAGATATGTTAATACACATAAGTTTGGAATACATGTTAATGACTAAATAAGGAATAATTTTAATAAGTCATTACAATACACAAGGAGAATTAATTAGCTTGACAACTACTGACCAAGAAATATTGATGCTCTAGCAAAAAGATGGACGTGAGTTCCTTTACCTTTTGATACTAACCCTAATCCCACACCAACCCAAAGGAATGTTGATGTTGTTTTCAATGTTGATTTGGGAAATGTTCTTGCTAAAGTAAATGTCCTTGTGCATATTCTTGAGTTGATTAAGTTTTGTCCTCAAATGAACCAAGTGAAGAAATTCTTTAACCTTGTTAAAGAACCTAAGGACCCTCCTATAATATTTGAAAAACACATTATGATTGAAAGAATGCAGGGCATACACCTTTCTTCCTAACACTAGCTGTGAGAAATTTTCTCTTCATAATTGCATAGTTGATTATGGTGCTTCTGCTAATGTGATTCCTTTAAAGGTCATGAACCAATTAAATTTTCATATTACAAGGCCTTATTGGAAAGTGTGTGGTTTTGTCTCAAGGGCCTTTCAAGTTTGTGGTCTCATCAAATATTTAAAGGTTATCCTCATTACTTGTATTGATATATACATGCTAATGGATGTTGTTTTGATAGGTGTTCTTGATGTGTGGGGTATGCTCTTATGTAGGAAACGGCATGTCACATTGGGAGGAAATTTGTAAATGGATTTGTCTTATGCTGCTATCCCTACCCCTGATTGAAAATCATTTATCTTGTATAAGGATCTTGTTGTGAAGTATCAAGTAGAAGACCTTGAAGAACCTATAAATTAGACTTCTAGTATTGGTAGAGAATTTAGGAATCACCATACCGTCCACATATACAATGGCACCAATACAAAATGATTCCTAGGACCTATCCATCCTCCCTTTCTTCTAAAGAAAAAAATTGATGATATTATGCAAGGTAGGTAATTGGTAAGCATGGTCAAGTTGAACCTTTAGATCTTGAAATTGCATCACAACACTTTGTCCTTGAAACAACCATAAGTGATTAGAGATTGAAGGAAAGGGCCAATGTAGAGTTTGGAAGTGACATATGCCATATGGATGATGATATTTCCTTAGAAACATTGTCACTTTATACTCATGATGGTATTATGCATGATGTTGTTAAGAATACTAAGAAAAATTCTTGTGAGTAGAAAGTAAACAGATGAAGAAGAAGAAGACATAGATATAAAAGAGGCCTTAATCACAAGATAAAAGGAGAGGATTTTGAAAAGGAAGGCCATGTACTTGTAGAGAACAATCCTAATCTATATAGTCTTCATGGAATGGTTGGGATTGGATTCTTTTATTTATCCAACCTTATGGAGTGAATATTCCATTGCTAGTTAGTGACCAACCTTTTATACCTTCCACTGGCTCTTGATTGAATTATGATAGATCAAGTTAGAGTAGGTAGGTCGTTCCTTATGAATCTTGTTTCCACACCCTTCCTTGCTTTCATATCATGCTGATTTTATTGCATATTTATTTACTTTAATTTCATAAAAGGAAAAGAGAAAGTAGCATAGATGTTATTTTGTATTATAACATTTCATATTGTAGGGTGACTATATCACTTGTTACTTTTGTAATGATGACTATGTTTGTAAAATCTAGAAAAAATATTAGAGTGATGCAGGTTATAGGCCTTAGAGTAACATAGATGTTGAGTTTCTCAAAGGCTTTATGGTGATCACATGTCCTTGAGTTGGAGTGAGATGTTACCCATACACATACATGGGTAAACATACACAATTTTTTTATTATTCTTGTCATGTAGATTTCTAGCTAATAGCCTCAAATGATCCTTAAACAATAGCCCCCTATATGCCTCCCATATACTATGCTTAATTGAATCACCTAATCGACATACTCATTTGATGATGGTGATTCAACACACATGAGGTACATTACTGTTTGTTTCATACCAAGTGTTTACATTTAATGTATTGGGCATTTAAGTAAAGATTATGGGTTGAATTCATATAATGGATCATGATGCTTATAATCTAGTATGAAGTTTGAAGAAGATACCCAAAATAATCTACTTGCATCAATTTTACATTAAACATGATTCCACTTTTTATGTTATATTGACTATTGTATGCTGATGGATTGATGTCACTTGATTCCTTGAGCAACACTTGATGATGATGCATACATGGACATGGTCATTTAGAGAAAATTGACCATGCTTCTCCCACACTTCATTGATGATGTCACACACCCTTTGGAGGTGATTGAACTTGTTGATGAATGCTAGAGCCTTGGTGATGAGTATTCAACCATGAGATGACTTTGCACACTTCTTGACATACTCCATTTCACATTGGACCATGGATGTTCCATCCTAGAGCTAGAATGTTGCACTATGAGCTTGCCATGTCACTTGGAGAGAGAGAACATGGATCCCCTTAGTGAATTGCTCCTTCTTGAGGTAATTATGGTTTGTTTGATGACGTGATATATGATCATGATAATGCACCCATTTGGAGGGGTTATGTCACCTTTTACATTGATGAAGTCATGCTCTAGCTTGAGGACATCACTCCTTTGGTGAGTGCTACCTTATTGGGTCATATTATGATTGTGTAGCTAACCTAACATTGGTAAGGAGATGTTTGGGAATTTTTTTATGAGAATATGTGACTTATGATGATGCATTGCACCTTTTGGGGGTGAGACATGACCTTTGGAGCATTTACACTCTTTATGGAGAGGAGGCCACCTTCTACACTCACATGTGTGGCCTTTTGGAGGATGTTCTCATATTTTGACATTATATCTTTACTTTAGAGGAATTTTTGAGGGTCATATTGATACCTATCCACCTTCTATCATGGATATTATTATTTTTATGGATTTTACTAGATATTAGCTTAATTAGGAAAAAAAATTGGTTTTTCTTGTATAAATAGGGGAGTTCTAGCCTTCATTTGGATATTTCACATTGTGGAGAGACATCCTCTCTTAGATTACTATCTTTCCACAAGTTCATTATGGATGCTTTAGTAGATAGACCGCTTAAGAGGATTTGTTGATGTCAATTTTTCTCCCTTGTTGGAAGGATAATTTGAAGCTTGGATGAATCCATGATAATATAAGTGCACTCTTTTTGTCTTGGTTATTGTTTATGAATTATGGTTATCAAGAATTATGCAAGTGTTCATGGTATTTTATTGTCATCATATCTCTTAGACAAACCATTTTTAACAAGTCTTTGAGGAAGGAGCATGTGGGCTCCCTCCCTTAATTCATCCTTGAAGATTAAGATCCATGGCTTAAATTCCTATCGATAATGAGTGTACTTACCCTAGCCTTTTGAACCTTGAGATACACCAACTTCTCCAAGTGTGTTGATCCTTGACTCCATATGCCCTAGATTGAGAAAGACATTAGTAATTTCTCTTGCGGAAACCATTAATACTTTAAAAATCATTGTACTTTAATGCCTTAAGGTAACTAAGGGTTTAACTACAAAAAATAAATTACCTTTCAACACCTTTCGGCATTGGCGTTGTAGTTTTAGGGTTATCAAGTGATTGAAATAAATTGAAAAATACAAGTGTCATTTGTATTGCATTTTTCAACCACTTTCTATGGTTGATGCCTAGGGTTTTAATTGCTGATATATGTTTTATAAAAATAGAAAATTTGCTATAATTAAGTTCTTGTTTTATTATTATTTTATCCCTCATTTTAAACTTCATTATTATAGATTATAGGGTTTCTTATTATTGTTGTTTTCAAGCAAAAAGAGTAGGAAATTTAAAAGGGGTCAAATTGACAAGATCTATACACATAAGTCATATCCTATTTGTAGGTGATGTTTTGATATTCGGGAATAAAACTAATGCTGAATGGGAATCTTATTATAGAATTATCATTCTCTTCTGCCAAGCCTATGGTATGGAGGTAAGTATTCAAAAATCCATGTATTTTTTCAGAAAAAAAGTGCAAGATGACATTCTTGACTACATAAATTCCATTCTACCTTATAAAGTGGAAGTTCTAGCTAAAGGTCGTAAATATATGGGGTTTTTATTGAAACTATATTGCTATATTAAGGATGATTGAACTTGGCTTTTTAAAAAAGTTGATAATAGACTCTCTAACTGGTGTTTCAGGTGGCTCTCCATTGGGAGAAGGATGATCCTAGTAAAGGAAATTTTAGAAAGTATCCTATTTTATTAGATGTCTCTTACAAAAATTCATAAATACATCATTAATAAATTAAGACAAAGGATGTAATGTCCCCGACTCACTAGCCGAGAAACACCACTACAAGCAATCGACCAATATTATTTTAATGCCATTCATTTACTGTGGAAGCGTACTATTGAACGTTGCCATAAAGTTTAACCTGGAAAATACAATCATTATGCACTAAAATTTATTTACAAAATTGGGAAATACTCCAACCCTATGAATGATCCAGGTGGATATTGGTGGCCACCTGCCAAGTCCACCTGGACCCCCACCTCAACATTTTCAGTTTCCTTAATTATAGCGCAGTTTACTATTTTTAGCAGTTTTTCGGTCCTGAACTTCCGGAGCCGTTTTGAGGCCCTAAACGACGTTTTTTGGGAAATCTAGGTTCGCGATTTTTTAGATAAAAAATCGTCTTTCTCGTCGTAGTCCTCGGAGAGATCTTTCCAACGGGCTATCATGCGTGTAAAACAGAGATCGTATGCCAAAGTTACGACCCCGGGAAGTTGATGTACCAATTTACCCAAACGGGGCCCATAGTTTGGCGTTTCATCTTCTAGGGTTAGGTTTTGGAATGTTAAGGGTTTCCCATTGTTTCTCAACAATAAATAGGCCTTCGAGCCTCATTGTAAGACAGTTCAGAGGCATGTAGCCACACATCTCTTCTCAGAGATA
>APFE031534535.1:37665-57631 GCA_000404065.3 Pinus taeda | reverse complement strand
ATGTACCAATTTACCCAAACGGGGCCCATAGTTTGGCGTTTCATCTTCTAGGGTTAGGTTTTGGAATGTTAAGGGTTTTCCATTGTTTCTCAACAATAAATAGGCCTTCGAGCCTCATTGTCAGACAGTTC
This sequence comes from Pinus taeda, assembly GCA_000404065.3. Classification (NCBI taxonomy): domain Eukaryota; kingdom Viridiplantae; phylum Streptophyta; class Pinopsida; order Pinales; family Pinaceae; genus Pinus; species Pinus taeda. The sequence goes on along the minus strand of APFE031534535.1, from coordinate 57,500 downwards.
AGAGGCATGTAGCCACACATCTCTTCTCAGAGATAAGCTACCATCGCCCTAGCTGGTTTATTTCTATTTCCGGTTGTAAGCATATTTCAGTATTTTCCATTAATGGAAATGAAGTATTATTTCCGCTGCATCTTTGTGTATATGGTTATCTCTGTATTTTATTGCGTTCCTGTTTAAATCCAGATCAATGAACCATAATGTTTTATTCGCACATTAAACCATGATTATATTTGTATCTTTAAACATGCACAACAGAAACATCACATACATTATCTCAAATCCCAGCTAAGGTTAACAATGGGACATTACATAATTATAATGAATGGAACACCATTACTAAAAATACCCATTTTAGGGTTCATTATCAAAACAAATAATCATATACAAAATAGACACAAAATATATCATGGAGCAGGGTACTTATCTTAGCTAAATCGCTGCAGGCTCTCCACATTCCTCCCAACCATAGACCATGTGGCTCATAATCTTAGCCACACGTCACCCTTGAGCTGAGGCAACAACTCCAAAGGCAATAGTGGTTAAACATGCAACAAAACCTTGGCCATGATACCAACCCCACCAACCTCAGTCTCCAACCACAAACTCATGTCCCCCTAACTAACAACCAAGTGGTGCAACCCAAATCCCTCGGCGGTGCCCACCTTCTAGGGTGACTTATAGTTGGAAAGGAAATTATATTCATATAACTCTCGGAGGTTTTCTACTATCCGGTGTCCAAGTTCTATCAATTGAACTGAAATAAAACCCCTCAGTCAGTGCCAAATCCCAAACTAGGACTCTTCGACTATCTCCAAACCAAATTTTCCTCCATAACTCCTATCACCAAGCCATAATCACGATGAATAAACCCTCGAAGCCACAAAGATACCATATCCACTTAAGGGCTCCCACAAAATCTTGATGCATCCCTCGGCAAAATTACCTTAACAATCACACCTTGACTAGTTCTAGAGTCCAGCCTAAGGACCCACTAACCATCAGTTACCAAACTTAATTTCCTGACTCCATTACTGAATAATCACTGAATCCCCTAATCAAAACAAAACCATCATCCATTGTAAAAATTCATGGGCCGAATTGGCCATGCAGCACTTACTGAAGCGATGTGGGCCTTAGAGTGCCCTTTTCGACCAAACAAAGCCCAAGTGTTGCCTTTTTCCTGGAGTTGTGTAGAAATTAGGCTGTAGATTTACAAATGCTCATGAAGTTTTAATCTAAATCACAAGACACTGATATACACTACTGCTCTGCAGACATTAATTCATAATTTAGAACAAAAAATTCAAACATGCATGAAGGAATAACACCCATGAAACAAGTATTTTTATCTGGGGAAAGTGATTTTCTAAAAACCCCAATGTCTCTTGCATTAATCAAATGAACTATTGATGTATTACAATTTCTTTTCTCAAATGAGCTCACCCTACAAGTGCATAACCTATCTCTCTGATCACTGAAGGTATTTGACCTAGACTCAGTCAAATTTTGCTTCGGCTTGAGCTCCTACTTTCTTGCATTGTTCCTTGAGGAATTAGCCCTTATTATTTAGGAAATTCCCTCAATTGAATTGCGCAATTCCTTTAGGCTGATCACTTGACTGCATGCAACACATGTACACTCAAGACTGGTCTACCACTAATGTTACACAGCCTTGGAATCTCCACCTCAACTGGGTAACTCAGATTCTCTGCATGCACTAGCTATTTTAGGTCGATTGATCAGTTAACTGGATGATCACTAAGTTTTACTAAAGTCCCACTGCTTAACTGACCTTCCACTAGTTCCTCCAAAAGTTGGAACTAGTTTAAGTGAAAATGACTTGAGATAACTTACCTTGATTGCTACAAAGTAGCAACCACACATGCATAATTGAACTCTAACTCCTCCAACTTGAATTTACTGAATAAATAGGGTGACACAAGCCATGTCACACAAATTAACATCATCCAAGTTGTTTGCTGATGTGGAAATTCGATTTTTCTCAATTTAATCAAGGCAAAAATCAAATTGAGAATTTCTTGTTGCATTTTTCAACAGTCCCTCTTAGTAAGAAATGGATAATCAACCACCCCTATCTTGCACCTATGGAACTTGAACTTCCCTCTTGATAAGGCCTTTGTCAAAATGTCAACATCTTGTTCCTATTCAGAATGTACTGCAACAACATTATCCGCCTCTGCACACAATCCCGTAAATGGTGATACCAGATATCTATATGCTTGGATCCATCATGAAAAAATGATTTTCAGAGAGCTTGATGCAACTATGATGATCACATTAGATCATAGTTGGATCCATCATATGACCAAACAATCCAACAAGTATCTTTCTCATCTAGATCGCCTCACATGTTGCTTGACTGGAAACCATGTATTCTACTTTTGCCGAGCTGAGTGACACAAATATTTCTTCATACTATACCAGGAAATAATTTCAGACCCAACGCTGAAAATTCCACTTGATGTACTATTTCATTCAGATGGACTCCCCACCCAATCTGCATATGTGAAGCCACACGACTTCACTCCCTCTATCATCTCTACTATAGTCCAAACTAGGTAGTGCCTCTGAGGTACCATAGAACATGCTTAGTTGACCTCTAAAAAAATTGGTTGGCCTAACCATAGGTTGGCTCAGCTAGTTGATTTCATAGCACATATATGGTTGTGCGTTCACAAGATAAAATTAGTGAACCCACCAACTATAGGTAAAAAATAACATCCACTTCCTCACCTAAAGTGGCATCCTCTTTCCTCTATTTGGTCGCTAGAGGTGTCTCCATGGGTTTACAATTGTCCATGCCGAACCTCTGAAGTATCTCGTTGGAATCTTTCCCTAAGAGACAAATAGTTCCCCATCACCTTTCCATAATTCCAATTCGAGGAAGCAGTGCATGAGACCCATGTCGTTCATTTCAAACTCTCTTGCAAAGTCCTCCTTGCAAAATCTAATCAACTGCTCATCACCAGTTAAAATCAAGTCATCAACATATAAGACAATAATCAACAATTTACCTTCTACCAAGATATGATAGAGGTTTTCATCCACTTTACTTTTGGTGAAGCCCAAACCGATGAGATAACTATCGATCCTGGTGTACCAAGCACGAGGTGCTTGCTTGAGACTGTACAACACTCGCTTAAATTTTCACACATCAGAGTCCCAATATAAAATCTCGAAGCCTTCTCGTTGCTAGATATACATCTCCTCCTCAATAACTCCATTGAGGAATGTTGTTTTTACATCCATCTGGTGGATCTTCGACCCCATCTGTGTAGCCAGAGAAAGAATTGATCTGTTAGATCAGTAGCTTGATACAGGAGAAAAGGTCTCCTCATAGTCAATCCCCTCAACTTGAGAGTACCCCTTTTCCACAAATATGGCCTTGTACTTTTTTATGCTTCAATTTGTTGCTTTATTTACCTTGAATATCGATCTTGTACTCACAACTGATTTATTTGCTAGTCGCGAGACCACTTCGCAAACACTGTTCTTTACAATGAATTTATATTACTCCACCATTGCATTAAACCATACATGTTTCTTTACTGCTTCCTCGAAAGAGGATGGCTCAGTCTCTACAAGCTTAGTCATTAGAGCAATGTAGCCAGTGCACTGATTTGGTGACCTTCTCTGCCTAAGTTGATTTGAAGGAGCACCCACATTCTCCCTCACATCCTGTACAAGTATATCAACTTCCGTGGTCATTTTCCTGCCTTCTCTGGATGGTTATGCTTGAGTGGATGTCTCCACTCTTTGATCCTCAACTTGTGTCTGCTTCACAACTTCTTGAGGTTCCTCCTTTGGAGATAAAAGCTCCTCTTCTGGTGGGATCTAAAGATCCCTCTCAATAGAGCATCATATGGCTTTGTCTTCATCAAATTTTACATCCCTTCGCACAACTATCATTATGAGGGATGGAAAGTACACACAGTATTGTGGGGAGTTTCTGTGTAACCCACAAATACCCCCAATTATGTTGTCAACTCTAGCTTCTTCCTTGATTCTTTGGAGACATGGCAATAAACAGAGGCTCCAAAAATATTGAAGTGCGACACATTCGGCTTTCTCCCCAAGAAAGCCTCCCCTGGTGTAATCATGCAAAGAATCCAACGAGGACTTTGATTCTGCAAATAAATTGTTGTGTTGCATGCCTTGGTCCACAAATGCAGATGTAGACCTTGATCTTGCAACATCGCCTTCGCTACTCCCACAATGCTATGGTTATTTCTCTCAGCCACCCCATTCTGTTGTGGGTTATGGGGTGTTGTCAACTCTTGTCGAATGCCTTCTTTTGCACATAAATTTTTAAATTCATTCGACACATACTCACCTCCATTATCGCTCCCAAGAAACTTCACCTTCTTTCTCGTTTCTTTCTCAACTAGTGCCTTGAATTCTATGAACTTGGATAATGTCTCATCCTTCTTCTGCTTGAAGAAGATACAACACTTCCATGAAGAAGATCCAACACTTCCATGAAGAATATCCACAACTTCCATGAGAATTCATCAATAAAAATGACAAAATATTTGTGCCTGGTAGTGGAAGCTGTCGAGAAAGGTCCATAGACATTAGCGTGGATCCTTTCAAGGACTACATGTGCTTTTCTGTCTTGATCATGGAATGTGTATTTTGTGCACTTCCCCAAAGTACATCCTTTACATACATCTTGCTGCTCAAGTGCTCCTTTGGGGAGGCCTGTGGTTATCTGTTGCATGATCTTCAAAGCACCATGATGCAAATGGCTAAGTCTTCTATGTCAAAGTTCACCGACATCATGGCTATGCACCTTCTCCACCTATTTGCTAAATGTGGCACAATCCTCCACATCTAGCTTATACAAGTTCTTCACATGAACCCCCATCTGATTCAGCTGTCCCATGGCTATGTGTCTCAAGAATGCCTTTCATTTGTTGAAGATGACATCACAACCACAATATTCCAAAAATGAAACAAAGACAATATTTTTCTTTAGGCCCAGAATGAACATGACATCATTGAGCCTAAGGGGGGAGACTCCCTTTGAAATGTTACTATACCAATCTTGGTCACGTTATACCTTCCTTTGTCCCCCATCTCGATGTGCATCTACAAATATTTCTCCTCTAGGTCACAAAACAATCTATATTTCCTGTCATGTGGAACGATGTACCTGAGTCCAAGTACCACACGCTCCCCATCACTGTGCTGACCATGCATGAAATGAGGGCAAAGTCAAGCTTGAATTGTGAAGCCAAAACTTCACCTACTACTCCTCTTGAGGTCTTTTTGCTTGCCTTATTCTATGGAAACTTCATGGCATATTGCCCGAATTCATGACAATGGAAGCATTTAATTTTTGCCAGATCCTTGTTCTTTCCCCCTTGATCGAATTCTGGTTTGGATTGGTATTTCTTCCCTTTCCCTTCTTTTCCTTTCTAGCCAATGAAGATTTTTCTTCACCCTCACTCTTGGATGAAGTCCCATCTCTCGTATTCCACCTTATTTCCTCTTGCACCAAATCAGACTGTAAGTGCTACCAACTCGATAGTTTCTCCCTTCCATTCACCAAATATTGATAAGAATGCCATCTCTTGGGAAGGCCTAAAAGGGCTAACGTTACCAAGTCTTCTTCAAGGACTCTTGGGAAGGCCCAAAAGGGCTAACGTTACCAAGTCTTCTTCAAGGACATTAACGTTAACCCTACCAAATTCATCATGACACTATGTGAACTTGCTCATATACTATGGAATTGTGTCATTCTTCTGCATCTTGATACTTTGAAGTTTATCCTTGAGTGACAACTTCCCATGGTCACTACTATTCTCGAACAATTCTACTAGTGCTTTGTACATTGTGAAGAAAGTTTCTTTTCCATGGATATTTGAGATAATATGATCCCGCACTCCCTCCAAGATGATTCTCCTTGCCTTGGCTACATCTTTCTTCCACTGAGCAAGGTTCTGGGCATCAAATGCTTGAGGTTTTGCAACATCTATCTTGATCTATTATAGTAATCCATTGTCATCCAATATTGCCTCCATGCAGTCCTTCCATGCAAAAAATTAGAGGTGACTTCCAAGGAATACTCTAGCCTTAGTGCATTGAAGGCCATCTTCTCAACTCTGAAGAAATCTTGCTACATTGATCTTCAAATTCGAACCTCTGAGAAACAACTTTGAATTTATTGCTCTAATGTGAATCCAACTCTGATACCATGTATAGATTAGGTCGTATATTTTCAACTGCTCGTGAAGTTTTAATCTAAATCAAAATACAAAGATCTACACTACTGCTTTGTGGACATTAATTCACAATTTAGAACAAAATTCTCAGACATGCAAGAAGGAATAACACAAATGCAATAAGTATATTTATCTAGCGAAAGTAATCTGCTAAAAATCCCAACGCTTTTTGCATTAATCAAATAAAATATAGATGTATTATAACTTCTTTGCTCAATTGAGCTCACCCTGCAAGTGCACAACCTATCTCTCTGCTCACTGAAGGCCTCTAACCCAGACTTAGTCAACTTTTGCCTCGGCTTGAGCTCCTACTTCCTTTCGCTATTCCTTGAGGGATTATCCCCTATTATTTATGAAATTCCTTCAATCGAATTGTGCAATTCCTTTAGGATGATCATTTGACTGCATGCAACACCTGTACACTTAAGGCTAATCGACAACTGATGTTACACTACCTTGGAATATCCACCTCAAATGGGTAACTCGAATTCTCTGCATGCACTAGATATTTTTGGCTGATTGATCAGTTAAATGGATGATCCCAAAGTTTGACTGAAGTCCCACTCCTTCATTGGCCTTCCACTAGTTCCTCCAAAAGTTGGAACTAGTTTAACTTAAAACAACTTGAGATAACCAAACTTGATTGCTACTAATTAATAATCACACATGCAAAACCGAACTATAACTCCTCCAACTTGAATTTACTAAGTCAACTGGGTGACACAATCCATGTCACGCAAGTTAACATCATCCAAGTTGTTTGCTGATATGGAAATTTGAATTTTCTCAATTTAATCAAGGCAAAATCAAATCAAGAATGTGCTGTTGCATTTTCAACAAGTTTCACTTCCCATACTCTTTTCGTGGAGTGGGCTATGTAGCCAACCTTATTTTATTCTTAAAAAATGTTCAATTACATTATTTACAAATTTAGGCTTCCCCAACCTCACATCCTTTATAGGGTTATAAATATCTAGGCACACTAGCCCCATAATATATTTAGCATCTACATGGGCACACATGCCACATCATATAACTTGACTCACCAACATATAATCACATTCGTCTGGCTCACCGACCTACATAGCAATGCACATATATTTTTAGCACCATAAATGTGCAAGGGTATTACATTACTTCCCCCCTCATTTTATATACTATCATAAATGCATCATATATCCATAATCTGAATTTGTTGATGCAAAATGACTTTAGATCTCACTCTGTAGCAGCAAATCCATGTCCTCCTACATGGTTTCATCTGCATCCTGCACACTTTCAATGCCATCCACATATCGACACGATGTGGAGGTCCTTGCCCCATGCTAGTAAGTGTGCAAGCTCAACAATGTCTTCAACGCACCTAGAGGACATAAAATTTAGAATTAACATCAACAACAATTAATTTCCATATTCTTGATTTCAGAAAGACCAACATCAATAATATGCATACAAACATTCATCAAAACACACAAGCATGAATTTTCAATTTTCATGTAATATAGCAATGAGGCACAAATTGTTGTCATGTTGGCATTGTTGTGCATCAACTAGCAAGCGTTGTTCCTATACGTCAACACTGTATACCATCCCTGTATACAATTTTTTTATTTATCTCTTGTATATAACCACCCTACAGTCTCACTATATATTGTTACTATATAAAAATATTGCATGCAAATATATGCTTTTATTACTATTGTTGTATTTCTAGTTGCCATTATTCTTGTTGCTTTGTTTTTGTTCAAACAACAATTAACTTGTTCAAGTGACACAACTGTTGTAGATCCTTCTTGTCACTTGATTGCCAAATAATATGCAATTTGTTAAAACCGTTTTGAGCTTCTCGTTGCTCTAAGTCTTTGCATTTTTTCTCAATTTCATGCATTTGCCTCTCCAAATCCCTACTAAGCTACCTATTTTCTTCATTGTAGTGATTAATCAGAGCTTGGACTTCTAGTCGAACTTTATTCAACTATGTTGCCAAAGGTGTCCCAAATTTGTTATGATCTATGACAAAACCCTACCATAACCTGTCATTAGTTTTTCCATACACCTAGCATGGTCCAGTAACATGTCAAGACCCATCAAAAATCCTGTCACAACCTACATACAAAACCTATTAGAAATCATGTTACTCTTGTTATAATCCTATCATCATACCCACTAGGGCCTAGGTATAATTATGTTGTGTACCTGTAATGACCTGTCAAGGGCATGTCATAACTTGTGACATATCTGTTACCATCCTGTGATAGCACCTGCCATAACCCTATATAACCTACTATAAAACTTGTTACAAACCCTGTTGTAGACATGATACAACCTATATAGAGGACCTATCAAGCAACTTGTTCTAGCCCTACTACAACATGTTGTAACCTTGTTTAGAACCTGTCACCCACCCACAACCAATCTATCAGTACCATCCTGCCATTTTTGGTGATAACTATGTCACATCCTATGACATCTTGTGACATCCAAGTGGTACCTATGATCACATCTTGTTATAACTATACTATGCCTGTCACATGCCTATGACAACCTATCAAATAACCCATAATATACTTGTAGTAAATTTATGAGTATACTTGGTTATATTCCCTGCATCTTTGCAACAAAACGTATATAGTATTGTGTTGTATAATTCATCACCATTTCTATGAAAGCTTGATATAACCTCGTTAAACCAGTTACAATATAAATCTCAACCTGTATTTAACCCGTCTTATATCTATTATAATCATGTACATGTTTGGCAACCTAAATGTTGCTTTTCGAATACTAATGTTGTGCCAAAGCACAACTATATTATTTCCCCTTGGACCACGAAACAACATTTTGAATGATATATTTACCAAAACCAATCCTGAGTTCTGTGACAGTTAATAATAATTTCCTATCCATAAAATAAATAATTGATCCACAAATTTTTTATTCTTACAAATTTCAATTCACGATCCATATATCTCAATATATAAGAATAAAATTTGTAGCTGATCGGTACTTATCTTGAAAGAGTCAATGGAACATTGACTCCATGACTATTGGAGCCATAAATCATAGCCATCAATTCTCTCAGAGCCACCAAGCTCCGAACACTACTTAGGATCTCACATGAAAACCAGATGCATCCCATTAGACATGATTACGTGGATAACCATGCCTCAGTTAGTTATAGAGTCCAAGCACAAGGCTCACCAATTGGTTGGTCAGTTACAAAGTCCAAGCTCAAAACTCATTGACTAACTCATCAAATCAAGTTCCCTCTAGAACTCCATAGCTACTACAATTATAAAACATATCCCCAAGCTCTCAACGTTACCTGGGCTATCAACCGAGGATGCATTGAATCAAGTGTGATTAGTCAAATAATCACACTTTTGCCAATTTCAGAGTCCAATACACAACTCGTTGGCTAAACAATTATTGAATCATTCACTTCCTTGAGGTGCTCCAAGGTCTTAACATCTACCTACAATATTCAACAAATAAACAAGCACACTATTCTCATGTCTATACAATCAGTATCATATCCATAAAAATTGTGATTCATAATTAAATCACATATATTCAATTACAAAAGAAGACAACCAAACAATTATCTGCGAGAGTTTATATGATGTTAGCTTCATGGGAAACTACTTGCCCATTATCGGGTACATACTCAATATCCTTCACCAACCAAGGTACCAAACCACAATAACCTCCAAGCTACTACTTTTCCAGAGCCTCCAGGTACCCCTAAGGCCCTTGAATTATCCTCTTTGCATTCAAATGCACTAATCATGTTGTCTAGTTGCTCACCCTTCTAGGCTTAGGCACCCCCTTCACCAAATAAAGTCCATCAAGTGATCCATCTTGCCAAGGCCTTCAAGAGCGCATACCTACAAAGAACTATATGATTTTTTTCATAACAACACCATTAGCAACATAACGACTGTGATTAACTTCCAATCATTCATCGCATTAAGATTACAACTTAGTGTTGTCAAACATCATGCAATTAACCAAGCACATGCTCACTAAAATACATGCATACACTTTCATATCTATCTATCTATCTATCTATCTATCTATCTATCTATATATATATATATATATATATATATATATATATCACTTCTCTATGCATATTCAACACATATACTTATACATCATATTCAATTTCATAAGTCAAACAACAAGGGAAACATTTAGAAATATTCCCATGTTCAATGGCTATCTTGTTCAAATTTACCAACCACCTATACCTCATATAGTTGCTTCTCTAAAAAATGTACCTATATTTACTTCCTAGTTATATTGGAAACTATTTATCCAATCTTTTCCTATTCCAATCCCCTTGTCACTATTAGAGTTAAAATGACCTATAAATTTTCAAGATGTTTTCTCCCACATTTCCTACCCAGATTCCAATTCTTAGTTCATCGTCATGTTCTTCCAGTCAATAGCTTTCCACTTACAGCTCGCTAACTTTTGATTCTTGGGCTGAAAGTCATACCCTTTAGAAGTCTTAGGTGAACTACCCATTTTCCAACACCTGTAGCTTTTTGGGAGCTTTTGTCCCAAAATTATCATATGAATACAAATTATGGGTTTTTTTTGGATATTCTCCTAATCAATAGCTCTTCATTGACTATTCATTTGCACCATTTTGACACTGGAGAAAAAAGTTAAGCCCTCTAGAATTCTATAGTTTGTTAGGCCATTTTTACCCATTTAGAACACCTGTAGATTTTCTTTTGAATTTTCTAGAATTCTTGGCCTCAGAATAAAATTCTAGGTAGATAATCACAAACTGCTTGAAATTACCTTTCCATCAACTGATCATATTCAAATTCTAATTTCTGGGTGAAAAGTTATGGTCCCTTGAAGTTCAATCTATTTTTGTCCACTTCTCCCATGTCTGAAAAGTCAATTCTTTCTACTTTCCTAAAGCCTATAACTACTTTGTTTTATTATTATTATTATTATTATTAAAATTCTATGTGGAAACCCTGCCCCACATGGCTTTGTGGTCTCCATGTTAGCATTCAATTCACGGCCCCGGGTCGACCACCCTCCCCAACACAAACCATAACTTAAAGTAATAAACCATATAATAAAATATGTAAGGTCCATGCACTTTGGCCATATTTTATTAAACCACTAAGAAATATATAAAGTTTTTAAACCACACCATATTATTAGTCCCTTCCATTTGGCATGGGACTATAGTAAACGGAAACGACTTTTTAGCATTAGTTTGTTCACCTTATATTTTGAGTATGCAACTTATACACCCGATCGAGTCTGCTAACTATATGGTAATTTATTTCATCTTCTTATTTGGCCTCTTCCTGAGGCGAACATGCCATAAACATATATTATGTTCGACTTTGTCTTATTCATATTTATGAAATGTAAATTAATGCTAACATTAGTAATTACAGTTATTAAATGCTAATGAATGTTATCTTATTATAGGAAATCTAAAGCAAAATTCATTTAAAGCCTGAAAATTTACCAGGAGGTGAACTATAAACATGTTGTGGTGTCTAGAGGAAGTTGCATTGGTGCCACCTACCATTCCCATGTTGCAGTGTCTGGAACATAGCTTGTTCAACCACCACGAGGTAACCAACACAGGTCGAAAGCAATCCGATGCGAACAATTAGTTGAAGGGTGCAGGGTGTAGAGAAAACAATCATTTGAAGGTCGAAGGGTGCAAAGCTCTCTGTTTCAACGACATCCCTAAGAATTTTTTTTCCCAAGGAAAAATCCCAATTTTATTCATTATGAACAAAATTACATATTGTAGATGCTAAAAAACATATGCATAAAGACACATATCTTAGTAATCAAGATCAATGAAAAATTCATCAGAGAGTTATCTTGTACTACTCTTTCCTACCTTTCTTTTTTTCCAATTTCTGTGAACCATTAGAGTTGAGCGTGGATGATACAATAGTCATATAATTCTATTTTGCATTTGGGGTTTCTTTGTCAGAATCCGAACTTTCTAATGCATGAGTTTGTTTCATACCACTTACTTCTTTTTTAGATGTAATCATCTCAATCTACTGTTGTTGTTCAATAGGCAGTGGAACTAATACAGGTTTATGCTCGGCCTCGTCGTTCTTTGTAGTTTCCTGAGTTTTCTGTACATTGATGTTTGTGGTATTGTCTATGGTTTCTGTTCCTTATGTTTTTACTTCCCAAGTTTCTATAAACTGACATCCTTTGGCTTTTGTGGTTGATGGTTTTCTTCTATCTTTTTTAAGTTGAGGATAGGTACTTTGTATGTGACCAATATGAAGGCATGTACGCCAACGGAAGACTGTATTATCATAGTCAAGGGATTGAGACCACTGCTGATTGTTGTGAAATAGAAGGATATGATTAGGTAATCCTTTACTAAGATCTACCTCTACACAAATTCTGGCAAAGGTGAAAATGCCCTTTGTGACTCGGTCTGCATCTATCTTTAAAAATTTCTCCAGAGAATTCCCAAATCCTATTAGTACTATGTGATGCCAAAAATGCAATGGTAGATTGTGGAACCTTACTCACAGAAGCATTTTGGATACCGACATGGTATTTGCATCAAAATATGGAAACCAAGGTATCATGAATAGACCCGTGTTGCCCCAAAACCAAGCACCCTTGTTTAATGCATAATTCTTGCCTTTAGCTGTATCAAACTTGACAATGAAAAAACCTCTAGAACATAAATAGATATCACAATTTTCTGTCCAAGTAGAATAAATCCATTGGTGTAGTGCCTCTTATTTGGGCTAGAACTATTGAATTGACATATAAATGATCATCTAGTATGGAATTCATCATGAATCTCAATTACCTTAGGAAAATTGATTGTCAAAGTTGGCGTCTAGGAAAACTTCTCCACAATGTAGGGACCATGAATAGTGGAAGAATGTTCTGGTTGTTTTTGTGGCTCCACCTTCTCCTTGACTGCATCTTTGAACGAAGCTGGGCCTTTTGAGCTGGTTCCAAGACATCCTCTTAAAAGTCTCATGTTAAGGATGATGGTTGAGTCAGGACCAATATCGTAATCCTGCAACTTGTTTTTCTCTTGCATAGATTTTCCTACATATATCAAATTTTGTAGGCTAGCTAGGATACCATATTGTCTTGAATCTTTTGTTTGGTTTTTTTATCCATTCCCAATTCCAGACTCTCATACAAAATGATTTCCCTTCCAATGATCTAATAAAGATTTGGATCAGAGCTCATTCAAGTAGATCTGGTATTTGATTTTCAAGATCCATACCTTCTCTTTTTGTTGTGAAACAAAGGCATTACCACGTCCATATCACGAATCCTATTGTAGATATATTGTACCCTGGGATAACATTCATAGATCTGATGCTGAGAGAAACAATAATTATGTTTTGTATAACCCCTATGAGGATTTGTTGAGTCTATCATATTCAGAGATTTAGTCTCTGTGTTTGATTGAACGTATGCGGACATGGCATTAAATTGTTTCAAAGGTCCCTTTTCTTCAATAAATCGCGAGATCCAATGAGTGACAGAGAGATCGACATTTTTAGCCCGAGGAATATTGCTTGGTGAAGACTATTCACCCCCGCTTCGCTGGATCGATTGATGTTTCACAAGGTAAAATCACTTTGGGGTTCTATGGTAATGAAAACCTTCGCTTGTAATTCCCAACTACTTCGCATCCGTTCCAACTCGTCCTCCTTGATGTGCCGTGAGTATTTGGTGTCTTCTTCAGATTTGAGGGCATCATTCTCTTTCCCTGCGATGAGGGAGGTCGAGACAAAAATTTTGGGAGGGATGTGAACTACATACCACTCAGAAAATCCCACCATCATGAGATCCAGGAATCCCCGTCACTTGTCATTTTTCCGACGCTTTATTTCCGTGAAATATCCCTCAGCGATCGGACATACTTGACATCCAATCGTGTGTCGATCTTCTAAAAACAGAGGCGAAGGGGACCGGGAAAGACGGTCCTCACAGTCAAGATATTCATGCAATCTATCGCCGCACCAGGATCCGAAAGAAGTGTTTGAGACAGGGCCTTGTCTCACTGAATCAAGAAATAGATGGTCGCAGATTCACAAAATCCTAGCCTCCTTTGCCATTTTCTCCTGATATCTCAAAGCTTCCAGTTCGTTTCACAAAATTGCGGCATCCCTAAGCATTATTTCATAAGACGGTTTATATAAGAAATGGGTAACAACACCAACAACTGCAACAAAAATTTCTGGAACAAAAAATCAATTATTAACATATCTGAAACTGCTGTGTTCTCGTTGAAGTTGATAAAAATTCATGGTTGACGTGCGAGACCTTGTCCATAATTTCCTTGTAGTCCCGTTCCCAATATCCAACACCACTAGTATCATTACACAAAGCAATTTTAGCAGTGCTTTGCAGTGTGAGGACCTGGTTAATGGCCTCACTAAAGTTGATGTTCGAAAAGTGGCTGAAGTGGATACAGATAGCTTCTAGGTTGTTTTTGATGCGACTGATAAGATGGAGGGGTTGGACATGTATGCCAAACGATAATTTTTCTGTCTTTTGTTTCTAAACAAGCTGATTTTTCAGTACTTTGTTTCTAAATAAGCTAAGAAGTTCATTGAGTTTTTCTGTCTTTTGTTTCTAAACAAGCTGATTTTTCAGTAAGAAGTTCATTGAGTTTTTCTGTCTTTTGTTTCTAAACAAGCTTATTTTTCAGTACTTTGTTTCTAAATAAGCTTATTTTTCAGTACTTTGTTTCTAAATAAGCTAAGAAGTTCATTGAGCCCACGATCACTGCAATGGCTTATGGCTAATATTAATAAGTAGTTGTCATTTTCTCCCTTGTTACAAGGCATTTATGTTAATTCATTCCCCTCATTCCTCATTCCCTCATTTGGTCTCATTCCATCTCTATGCTTGAGATGAGATATCCACCGATTCACTCACTAGGTGAACTACCCCACAACATGACACTTTCGGGCAATGAAAGTTGACGCATAATCACTCCCGGGCAATGAAAGTTGACGCATAATCACTCCCTGGAACTGAACAATTAAGGCTATAGTAGTATAAACACCATTTCCTGGGTTTCAATTATTTTAAAGATATGCCATTGATATATTACCATACCATGTGATTAGAAGCAAGCATGTGGGATGGCTACTACACTATGGACCCTATATATAATACATATCGAGATAGTTGCCCATCATATTGAGGTACAATATTTATACCGCATATTTATCCTTTTTGATTAAGCCCACTAACTATGACTTTTACCGGGGGAATTACTTATGTACCTTTGAAAGAATTGGGCTTTAAGAGACACCAGTGATTACAATGATTAACCCATAAACTTCCTCTAACTCGTTAACTGTTTGTGGGTAGGTCAGTTGCTCCCCTTTCACCGAAAACTCTGGAAAACATGGATCAACCAAATTTCCTAGAAAGGCACTGTGAAGTCATGATGCCAGACTTTCCTCAAGACCTAGAATAGCCAAACTAGAAACCCAAGCCATATGTTGGTTTTATTTTACTTACGATTAGACGTACACTTCTGATACTTAATAGACTATTTATGATACTTAGTAGACTACTTTGGCCTCTATGCAGACTTGTTTCAACTGGACCCACTTGGATATTAAGCTATATGTCTAATTTAGTAATTAATCTTTGAATTCATAGAAATCCTTTCGACGATGATGCTTGGCTAAATGGGGCGGGAACACGTAGGCCACATGAAAGCCTCGCGTGTCTATCTTACAACTTTTGTGTTTTTAAACTAGACTTAATATTATTTTATTAGTTTTCATTAAATTTTTAATTTACAATTTCACTTATTATACATGTTTTACAATTTCAATTAGTATTGATGTTTCCCAAGGCCGCTGAAATCCTTTCCCTTGTGTCCCACTAACTTCTTCTTGTTCTCTTTGTTAAAGCTGCTCCCAAGGAATAAGTAACTCTGATGTGTTGAGGCTTTTTTTGTGTTAATGCATAAGCACATAGAAGCAATCTATTAATGGAGATCTCATTGTGCTTCAATCAGTCATTCAGTTTGATTGTACTAGCTTCCTTTCCCGCAGTTCCAATCCTAGTGGATCCACCGTCATCGGTGGCATCCTTTTGGATAAGAATCCAAAGCTAGATAAAGCGCTAGTTTGAGATCCTCCAAAGGTAGATCCCCGATTCTTACAATTCCAGATTGAGAACCTATTCCAAAGCTAACAACAATTTCAGTTCTTTCCCGCCTGGTTTAATAAGTAATGGTTGCAGGTGCAATTCCTTCGCTTTGATACAAATTCAGTTCTCTATCCTTAGTCATAGAGCTATAACATGTTCCTATAGAGATAGTTCGAGCTTGATTAGATCAAAACGAAGATTGAGTTCCAAGGTCATTGAAAGCATTCAATTCTTCTCTATAAACATAATAGAGTTTAGGGTGAGAGAAGCTCCCTCATTTTCGTAATGCATTCTTGGAAAATCCTAGATACTACCTCATTTCCAAACATTTGCAATGCTCAATTTCCCTTATTTCCAAACATTTGCAGTTCTCGAGTTGTCTTAAGTTTGACCCAATTATTCAGTTTTGTTCTTCATTCCTTGGAAAACTCTCAGACTAAGTTCCACCCTGTCTCACAAGATAGTTCCTCACAATGGAGTGGGTCCACCCTTGTATCCGAGCGCAGGCCCAACGTGATTGCTTGCCATTCTAGGTTAGAAGTGCACAAAAATCAAGGATTTATTCATTCAATTGGGATAAATATCTGGAGAATGCTCTATTAAAAAAGTACTCGGCATAATAAAATGCATGAGCTGAATTTGTGGCATCATCTAAATTGGTGGTATTAAGTTGTTGATGTTATTCTCCTTTCCATGCTTTCCTTGTGAGTTATTTGTGTCTCCGGTATTAGTTTGTGTGGTTCGGCTAGGTTACTAGTTAATTTGGCCAACAAATTGATTTGATTTAATTTCTGCAATGTACATTTTAATTCAATCTTTCTTAGGTTTCAATGGGCATATTCTAATTTCTTTAAAATGTAATACTTATGATGAGCCTATGACATAAACGAGGCAACCTACATAACATCATATATTTATGCCTCTCCTCTTTTTCATATTAATCATTCTTGGGGGTAGTATGTCCTTATTTCTTCAATTGTTTTGCAGCTTTATATTATGCGTTGAACCAACCCTGTTTTTAAGAAAAGTTTCGTATTACAACATATATTTATGCCTTTTCTCTTTTTCATGTTAAACATTCTTGGAGGCAGGATTTCCTCATTTCCTCAATTGTTTTGCAGCTTTATATTATGTGTTGATTTTAACTTTCGCTTGAATAGTTGATATTAATATCACTATCCAGTTTCTAAACATGATGATTTTGAACCAAATCTGTTTTTAAGAGAAGTCTGGTATCTTTTATTTGGTTCCCTTGCTGATTTTTTCTTTATTTCCTATAGCTATTGCAAACAAGCTCAAAACCGAGTTTTTGGGTTTGCCTCTATATGATAAAAATGATTGCAATCAGTAGCTTTATGTTCTTTGCTTTCTTGCATATGTGTTGTCATCATCTAAAAAACTGAGTTTGCCTCTATATGATAAAAAAAATTGCAATCAGTAGTTTTATGGTCTTTGCTTTCTTGCATATGTGTTGTCATGATGATTTTGAACCAACTTTGTTTTTAAGAGAAGTCTGGTATTTTTATTTGGTTCCCTTGTTGGTTTTTTCTTTATTTCTTGTAGCTACTATAAACAAGCTCAAAACTGAGTTTTTGGGTTTGCCTCTATATGATAAAATAATTGCAATCAATAGCTTTATGGTCTTTGGTTTTATGGTCTTTGGTTTCTTGCATATGTGTTGTCATCATCTCAAAAACTGAGTTTGCCTCTATATGATAAAAAAAAAAATTGCAATCAGTAACTTTATGGTCTTTGGTTTCTTGCATACATGTTGTCATCATCTCAAGTAATAGACTTTGCTTCATTTTTGGCCTTTTCTGAATTCCCTTTAAAAAAATTGTTTCCCGTTGTTCTTTACTGATACAATTGGTTGTTACACATTAAAAGTGGAGAATGTTCAACTACTTGAACCAAAATATCTACAGTTTAGATGTAAGTTATTAATCCCCATTGTTTGGATTTCAAACATTGACTTTTGGCAATTGGATTTTAAACGTTGACTTTTGGAAATTGGCGGTCACTTAAATTGACCATTGGGTTTGCAGGTTGGTTTGTGGTTGACTGGCATACATACATACATACATACATACATACATACATACATACATACATACATACATACATACATACATATATACATTCTATTATATATATATATATATTATATATATAATTATATATATATAATATATATATGATATGCTTTCCATGTATAGCTCATGAAAGTAGTTATATGAACTTAAAGAGATCACGCATGCTCATTCAAGAGATGTAAAGTTTGACGAGGATGCATGGTCCTCCAAAATCAAAGGAACCTCTAGTAGAGTCTAAGGAGGTAGAGGAGAAACTTCCCCAAAGATGTTGGCCATCAATAAATCGCTATAAAAATCTAACAATTCTATTGGTTCAATACATTTCAACAAGAGCTTATACAACATGGGATAACACTTGTCCATAATCAAAGGATGAAAACAAGAGACAAAGTTCCCTGGCAACTTACCTTATTGATAGGATGAAAACAAGGGAAAAATTGCACTGGCAACTTATTGATAGGCGTGCTCTGAGAGCTGGCAATGAGAATGTCATTTGTATTATATATGAATTTCTATGTATCATAAAGAGGTTAATTTGCATTAGTATAATTTCTTTATATCAGTGTAGTGTGTTTAAGATTGTTGATGGATGCAAAAATCGGTCTTTGAGAAGCTTGACCCAAGCTTATATGATTTCCTATGTAAAAACAATTACAACCCATTTCCCATTGATCTTGTACGCAAGGTTGGAAGACAATTATTGGAATCTATAGCATGCATGTAGAAATTTTATGAATAATATGACACTTATTCAACCGAGATTATCCTGATTATACACTATTGCGGAATGCATGCACAATACATAATCTCATCTATGTTGATCATCAATTTAGCAGTATTCAGAAACATACACATGCGCACATTGAAGCATCAATCACACATATTAACACAATATGTACCCAGGGAAAGCATAAAGCTGAAAACCCCACAAATATCTGTATATTATATTGATTGAGATCATGTAACAATACATAGTACAATACTCCTCGCAAGTACTCAGTACTATCTCCACCTGTTACACACAAACTAGCTCAGATCTGAATCAATCACTGGCTCAAATCACCTCCGTTGCTTGCCTGCCTCCACTGTGCAATCCTGCATAGAGAATGGATGAGAATGGCTGAACCATTCACGTGTTTCCATTGTGTAACACTACACAATCCTCATTGGCAACTCAATCCCACTGATTGTGCAAATCACAGCTGTCTTGCCCTTTCACTTACCTCTAACACTTGTCTCCACTGAACTGTCCATGCACTGAGTTAACTGATGTATTCTTCAGTTGCTTTATGAGTTAATAATTAGTGAATTAATT
>APFE031534535.1:13759-37470 GCA_000404065.3 Pinus taeda | reverse complement strand
TCCATATGTCTAAAAATAGACATAGTCTAAAAATAGACTTGGCCAAAAATAGCCTGCGGGCCCACTTAGTGAAGGCGACTCTTTTCACTAAGCTCCATCATCTTGTTGCAATCTCAACACTCCCTCTCGACAAGATATGGATTATCAGCAACCCCTATCCTGCCTCGGTGGTACTCGAATTTGCTCCTGGTGAGGGCCTTCGTCAGAATATCAGCATCCTGATCCTCCGTTGGAATGTACGAAAGTAACATGATTCTCCGCTGCACACAATCTCTAATATGATGGTACCTGATGTCGATGTGTTTGGATCTATCATGAAATACAGGATTAGCTGAGAGTTTAATGCAACTCTGGTTATCACAGTAAATCATAATAGGATCCAAATGAGACCCGAACAACCCGACCAGGATCTTCCTCATCCATATAGCCTTGCATGCAGCCAAAGTTGTTGCCATATACTCAGCCTCCGCTAAACTACGTGCCACGGATCTCTGTTTCCTGTTGTACCAAGAAACTGATGTCGATCCAATACTGAAGATCCCTCCAGATGTGCTCTTTCTGTCTGTTGGGCTCCCTGCCCAATCTGCATCCGTGAAGCCACATAGCTTCACCTCATCCTCCTGTCTGTACCACAATCCATATCCAGATGTGCCTCTGATATAACGCAATACATGCTTGCCCACCTTCCAGAAGAGCTTGGTTGGCTTAACCATGGCTTCTGAAAGCTGGTTAACAGCATAGCATATATGGGGTCGTGTATTGACCAGATACATAAGCGACCCCCGCCAACTGTCAATAAACAGTGGCATCCACTACCTCCGCTGAAGTAGCATCCTCCTTCCTCCAACCTCCAGGAAGAAACACAGTCTTCACATCCATCTAATAGATGTGCCACCCCATCTGCATCACTTTGTAGATCCATCTCGAACCCACCACTGCTTTCCCATCTGGTCTTGGGACAATCTCCCATGCACTGTTTCTGACAATCGAATCATACTCTTCCACCATGGCGTCTACCCATGCGGGATCCTCCACAGCTTCCTCGAAAGAGGATGGTTCCACCACGACACATTTTCTCACAAGAGCCATGTATCCAGTGTATCGATCCAATGACTGTCTCTGCCTACGCTCTGCTGTAGGTGGTCCTACAACCTTCTCTGCATCTTGAGCCAGTCGCTCAGCTTTTGTAGTGCGCTTTCGCCCTCTGATGGTTAGCGCTGCATGAGTGGTCTCTTCCACTCCATGAACTTCCTTTTGTGGCTGATCCACGTCCTGAAGCTCATCCTTGGGAACTAATAGCTCCTTATCTGCATGCAAGTGTGGCTCCCTCTCAAGTGAACACTTCATGGCTTTCTCCTCCTGAAATTTTATATCCCATCACACAACAGTCTTGTGACTGTCTGGAAAATACACACGATAGTTATGGGGCGTATCAGTGTACCCCACAAATATCCCAACCTCTGCAGTCGGCTCCAACTTCTTCCTGACATCCTTCGTTACATGCATGTAAACAGGAGAACCAAAAATCCTCAAATGGGAAATATCAGGCCTCTTACCAGAATAAACCTCCTCGGGTGTACTCATGCCAAGTGTCTTGTGAGGACAACGGTTCTGCACATATGCTGCAATATTGCATGCCTCCGCCCACAAGTGAAGGGGTAGGCCTTGATCATGCAACACCCACGATCGTTCTGTTCTTCCGCTCAACAACCACGTTTTGCTGTGGGTTATGGGGAGCTATGAGCTCTCTTCAAATCCCTTCTGCGCTGCAGAAATCCTTGAACTCGCCAGAGATAAATTCACCACCATTGTCGCTCCTAAGAGCCTTCACCTTCTTCCTCGATTCCTTCTTTACCAGTGCTTTGAACTCACAGAAATTTGAGTATGTCTCGCTCTTCTTCTGCATGAAGAAGATCCAGCACTTTCGGGAGAAATCATCAACAAAGATCACATAGTACCTGTGCTTAGTTGTCGAAGCTATTGAGAAAGGTCCACACACGTCTGTGTGAATTCTCTTAGGGATCGTCGTGGTGCGACTATCCTTCTCGTGAAAGGTGGCTTTCACAAACTTTCCAAAAATACACCCCTTGCACTGATCTGACTGTGCAAGAGTGCCTTTAGAAGCCCAGTAGAAATCTGTTGTAGTATCTTCAAGGCTCCATGGTGAAGGTGGCCCAATCTCCAATGCCACAGCTCGCCATCATCCCGGCTCACCACTCCTTCTGCCTTGCATGCCATTGCTGAGCAGCCATCTACATGCAACTGATAAAGGTTCTTGACTCGAACCCCTATCTTCCGGGTTTCTCGAGTTGTCTTGCTGTGCAGGAAAGCCTTTCCTCGCTGAAAACAACATCATATCCCTTGTCTTCTAACATCGTCACAGAGATAAGATTCTTCTTCAATCCTGGAACATGCATCACTTCCTTCAATACGAAGGGTTTACCAAACTCCCTCTCAAAGGAAATGGTACCGATACCGGTCGCACTGTATCTACCATCATCAACCATCTCGATGTGCACTCCAAGATCTTTCTCATCCAGATCAGAAAACAAATCTCGATCTCCTATCATGTGAAAAGACGCACCATTGTCTACGAACCATACCAATCCCATCACACTTGATACCAAGCATGTGATCAGTGAAAAATCTAGCTCAAACTACAAGGCTAAGGCCTCTCCTGCTGCAGATCCAACAACTTGCTTATTTTTCTTCTTCTGCGGACAATTCGTGGCATAGTGTCTATGCTGGTGACAATGAAAGCACTTCACCTTGGACATGTCCTGCTTGCCTTTCGCACAGGAATGAGAAGCTTTCTTGTTCTTCCCCTTCTTTGCTTTGGCAGCCAAAGCGCAATTTTCTTCATCAGGTTCCTTTGATGAAGATCTGTCCCTGGTATTTCGCCTGATCTCCTCTTGCACAAGATCCGACCAAAGTCTCTCCCATCCTGGCAATTTCTCCCGACCATTGATAGAGTCCTGATAGGAATGCCAACTCTTCGAAAGACCAAGTAGATCCAAGCTCACCAAGTCCTCGTCATCGACAGTCACCCCCACACTTCCCAGCTCATCCCGACATTGGGTGAACTTCGCGAGATACTTGGGCATACTGTCACCTTTCTCACATTTTATGTTTCTGAGTTTATCCTTGAGCGCCAACTTCCTCTGGTCGCTCTTGCTTTGGTATAGATCTGTCAATGCTTTCCACATCAAGAATGGAGAAGCCTTTCCATGGAGGCTGGACACAATGTGATCCCTCACGCCCTCCAATGGAATCCTTCGACACTTTTGCTGTCTTCTTTTGCCAATCCGCGACTTGAGCAGCATCAGTAGGTTTTGGGACATCCGCATCTATGAATTCCTTCAACCCATTATCATCTAACACTGCCTCCATCTTGTCCTTCCATGCAATATAGTTCGAGTTTCCCTCAAGGGCATACTCCAATCACAATCCGTTGAAAGACATTTCAACTTTGACACCAAGAAAACACTGTTGCAAATTCGAATTCCACCAGCTCAAAACTCAACCGCTTCCGATCTAAAATTCGTGAGAACGAAGTATTTCTTGTACAGATATCGACTGTATGGGCATTCAACAGATATCTCACCTTCCAAGAGAAGGATGAATCCAGAGGCTACCTGGCCCAATTATAGAATCTGCCTAAAGAAATAAAACGTAGTCACTTCTTGAATAATAGATCCGATCATCAATCCTCGCTTTGATATCCTCTAGAAATCTCTTCTACAAATCAACCTGCTCCGATACCATGTAGAAATTTTATGAATAATATGACACTTATTCAACCAAAATTATCCTGATTATCCACTATTGCGGAATGCATGCATAATACATAATCTCATCTACGTTAATCATCAATTTAGCAGTATTCAGAAACATACACATGTGCACATTGAAGCATCAATCACACATATTAACATAGTATGTACCCGGGGAAAGCATAAAGCTGAAAACCCCACAACTATTTGTATATTATATTGATTGAGATCATGTAACAATACATAGTACAATACTCCTCGCAAGTACTCAGTACTATCTCCACCTGTTACACACAAACTAGCTTAGATCTGAATCAATCGCTGGCTCAAATCACCTCCGCTGCTTGCCTTCCTCCACTGCTCAATCCTGCATAGAGAATGGATGAGAATGGCTGAACCATTCACGTGTTTCCATTGTGTAACACTACACAATCCTCATTGGCAACTCAATCCCACTGATTGTGCAAATCACATGCACAACTAGAGTCACAACTGATAGCTGTCTTGCCCTTTCACTTACCTCTAACACTTGTCTCCACTGAACTGTCCATGCACTGAGTTAACTGATGTATTCTTCAGTTGCTTTATGAGTTAATAACTAGTGAATTAATTAATAACTAATTCAAATCACTCAACATTAGTATATTTTCTAGTTAGACTAACTACAACTAGTTCAACTAAGTCAAACTGAACACAACTCCATCAACTCCTGATCCAACTCCACAGAACTCAATCACTGAAGTCCTAACTGAAGTCCTCCATGCAATAGCTCAAGGTAACCCATAGGAACCACGTATTTCCTTATGGCAGCTGCATGTGCCACATTTGTAGCTCGAACTGAAGTGCTCCAAGAGAATAAGATAATGTTTATAGTCCAAATATTTTAAGAGCTAATAATATTCGACTGTTCTATTTTTAGCCTGACAGTCTAAAAATAGACTCCGCCCATATGTCTAAAAATAGAGTTCCATCTATTTTTACCAACTTGACCAATCATCCACAAATAGCATCCTGCAACTCATAGACCATGATCCATATGTCTAAAAATAGACATAGTGTAAAAATAGACTTGCGCCAAAAATAGCCTGCGGGACCACTTAGTGAAGACGACTTCTTTCCAGTAAGCTTCATCATCTTGTTGCATTCTCAACAATGCATGTAGACAATACTCACGTTTATATCTTTGCATTTGCAGTGGGATGGCTTAAACATATAATTTAATATTATCTCACAATTTATAACCATGGATGGATGGATTGAACCTTTACTAGGGCACTAATAAAATTATATGTGATTTTTTTCTCCTAATATTACTAATGTTACCAATGATCTATGGTAGATATACATGAGTTGAAACTTGTTCACATAGATTTAAAGCATGACTATCCGTTGATCTTAGATTGTATTTGGGTACTCTTGCCTCCTACGGGGTTCAATAGGATGGCCGGTGTGGGGATAGAGAAGGTTAGCTAGTAGCCTAAACAACATAGTTCTTTTCTAAGCCAACACATTTTTTTCGAAGATACTCTATAGTTCCTATTTTCTACATGCTCAACATTTTCTGAAAACTCCCCCTCAAAACAATGACTCGCTACGGTGCAACCCTTCTTGTTTATATATATATATTAACACCCGAGATCCACCCATATTCACGTTGTAACAATACAAACCATATATCTATGTATGAGGCCTACCTATCTTTCCCACGCTCTGTGAGATCCACGATACCACATAATACTTTATAGATTATAAGGTTGAGATTTAATATAAAATAAAATAATATAGATTTGGCCCCATCGACTATATGTTTGACACAGCTTGAGTGGACCTCATGGTTAAGAGAATGTGTTTCCTCCTAAAAGGTCACAGGTTCAAAACCAAAGGGGGTAGAGTATGTATTCCTTCATAGACGTAGTAGTCAAATCGTTGTGCGGAGGTGGATCCCTTGTCCTACAAACAAGAGAGTCTCATACACCAATTTGATGTCTGGCTTAACCATAACCTTAAAATTACATAATAATAATATTATTATTAAACAACCACATAACATACTATATATGCCCCTATCGAGGTCCACCATTTACCCACGTTGCATGGAAATAACATATATTAAAAAAAAACATGCACATTGTTAAAATGTGTGCATAAAATATACATATCATATAACCCATGCCGAGGTTCACCTTCCCTTTGTGTCGAGGTCGAATATTTTAAACCATATATTTATATGTAAAAATATGCGTGGACCCTCCACCTTGGCACCCCTACCACGCCCTTCAGATCCACCGCATATATATGGTGTGTACCAAAACAAAACTTTACATATATATATATATATATATATATATATATAATATATATAATATATATATATATATATATATATATATATATTATATATATATCTATCTATCTATCTATATCTATATATATATATATATATATATATATATATATATATATATATATATATTAATATATATATATATTATATATATATATATATTATATATATATATATATATATATATATATCTATATATATATATAATATATATATATATATAGATATATCCTCTATCAAGCAAGGGTATACCTTGGAGTCAAGCAAGGTTGCCCTCTATCTCCTACTCTTTTTGATCTATATATTGATAAATTGGAAGAGTGAGTAAATCTACAAGGTGGAGATGGTGTTCGGTTGGGGGAGTTTATGATAAAGATTCTTTTATATGCTGATGATATTGTATTGATTTCTAAATTGGCCCATGGATTGCAAATGCACTTATATGCCCTTGAGCATTTTTGTAGAGCAGCGGGGATGCAAGTCAATACTAGCAAGACCAAAATAATGATTTTCTCTAATAAAAGGAAGCAAAGGCAACATACTTTCTCCTTTGAAGACAACATTCTTGAAGAATTAAATGAGTACAAGTACCTTGGGATTGATTTCAACACCAAACTCAATTGGGAGGACTGCAGAAAGAAGAGAATTTTAGGAGGGTGGAAATCATTATATGCTCTTCAGAACAAATGTAGAGAGGCAGAGTTATGGGATTGGAAAACACTTAAAGTTCTTTTTAGAATCCTAGTTTGTCCAGTGATGCTATATGGGTGTGAATTGTGGGTTAGCAGCACTCTCATCTCAAAATAGAAACAAATTGAGAAAATCCAAAAACGTTTGATCATGAGCAAGTTCAAAATAAAAAGTTCAGTACCTTATGAGATAATGTTGAGTGAAACGAGAGAAATTCCCATTGAAGCAATTGCTATGGTGCGTCTCGAAAGATATTTAAAAAGGATTGAGCAAATGAGAGTAGGTAGATGGCCTAATGTTACCTTTAATGAAGGCATGAGTGAAAGAAAGAAAACATGGATGAAACAAAACTACACATGGATGCAAAAATGGAATATCTACCTCAATGTCTATCCCACAAATAACAAGGAGATAAAGGATTTTGTTATGGAGAAGTTTTGTAAAAAGGTGTGGGGAAAAGAGTTGGGTAGAAAGAATAAATATTACATTGAGGAATTCAACCCTTCGTGTGATCTATAACAAAAAGAGTTCATTGGAGCTACCATTTTGTGGACAGAAAATGTTCTTATTGCCCAATTAAGGACCAACTCACATCAACTTCGGTGTGAAATAGGATGGTGGAAAAGGCCTAAAGAAGCTTGGGAAAAATGGATGTGTACATTTTGCACCTCTGGGGCTGTGGAATCAGAAAAACATTTCATTTTGGAATGTGATGCATTCAAAGACGTTAAAGAAAGTTATGAGAACATGTTAGCATTAGTTTCTTGGCATTGTCTTTTAGCGAGGGGATTGTTGGATGGTTGGGCCAGCTCATCATCAATTTGAATCAGAAAAGGGTTGAATTGTAAAAAGCGAAAAATAGGGAACTAATGGTCTCATAAACTATCTTTAGTCTCATGAACCTTAAAATATCATTTCATTTATATACTTGAACACGCCACACCACCATTCAACCATGAGCCTTTTTAAAGCATGTAGACTTTGATTCAAATTTCTTGCATGACATTCCAACATAAACCACAACCTTTGCCATGAGGTCTCGAAATTTGCCAATTGTGTCAGTAAAAATAATAAATAACTTAAAGAATGAATCAAAATAATCCTCAACAAAATTCTATTTCATATATAGAGATTAATTATTTCATATTAATTTAATAAAATTTGACCTCCTTAATGCCTCATTTTCCCTTCATATAATTTTTTTCAATATAAATATAAGCACTGTTACATTTGCACACCAAGAATTTCATATGCATTCGACTTGGGGTTCATAAATTTATAAATTAAAAAAACATATGCCAATCACTTCATCTACATGAAAACCATATCTATCTATCTATCTATCTATCTAATCTATCTATCTATCTATATATATATATATATATATATATATATATATATATATATAAACAAATATATATATTTTGACTCAATATGGTTTCGA
This sequence comes from Pinus taeda, assembly GCA_000404065.3. Classification (NCBI taxonomy): domain Eukaryota; kingdom Viridiplantae; phylum Streptophyta; class Pinopsida; order Pinales; family Pinaceae; genus Pinus; species Pinus taeda. The sequence goes on along the minus strand of APFE031534535.1, from coordinate 29,219 downwards.
CCCACGTTAACCTCATTTCAATGATATATTATATATCCATAAAAAATATAATGATATATGCCTTAGTTGAATTGAGGCTTCTCTGATCCATAATAGTTGAAAGAATAACTTCAGCATAAATCACATGTAGACAGACATTTGTTGACGCGTTTCGAACCAACCAGTGTGGCTCATCGTCAGGACAAGTTGAAGAAACAGATCCAGCTTAGCCATTGGAGTCTCTGCTCAGACTATTTAACATACTAAGCTGGATCTGTTTCTTCAACTTGTCCTAACGATGAACCACACTGGTTGGTTCGAAACGCGTCGACAAATGTCTGTCTATATGTGATATATGCCTTGTAAGATATAACATAAACTTTATGGAACATATGGAAAACATGTGTAAACCACCACGTATAAAGAATTTCTATATGCATTTACAATTTTGACCCACCTTCGGCCTTAATACCTTCAGCCTGAGATTTTTTTTATAATGTGTGTTAACACACATATAAATTAACTTTTAAAACACCTTAAAAATAAATCCCTTATTCATAAAAGCAATGCTTGCGAATAAATTTTAGTCCTCTGCTACTAAAATTAACCATTTTTTTCAAAATTTTCTTGGATTTGAATCCAATTATACATTATCGGGCCTTCATTAGCACATGCATTTTTATAGTGAAGTTTTTGCCATTCTTAACATAGGGCTTTTGTGAAACAATTGGCAATAAAACATGCAATTTTTCGAATTTGACTCAAATTTGGTTCAATCTAGCTCAAAACCTATCCATTTTGACCCGTTACTCCCTTTTACTTTGCTAGATATCTTCTTATAGTTATTTGTGCTTGAATTTATATCATTTTCTGTTAGTTCCACTCTTGAAACTTTTATCAAATACATGTTGGACAACCTGCAAACCTGTAAATTTTTCTTTAACTTGTTCCAATTTTGGGCCAATTCAAACTAAATGTTGAAATGGCTCACTAGTCGAGAAACATCACAACAACTAATATGCTAGTATTGTGTTAACATCATTCATTTACTCCAAAAGCATATATACTGAACCTTGCCATAAATTTTAATTTGGAAAGTATAATCATGTTATGAACTACAAGACTATTTACAAAATCGGGCAATACTTCGGCCCTGTGTACTATGCCATAATTAATGTTTTATTTACAAATTAAACCACGATTATATTCTTATTAAGAAACACGCACAATGGAAAACATTACATACATTATCTCAAACCCTAGACAAGGTTAACAATTAGACATCACATAAATATAATGCATGGCACACCATTACTGCAAATGCATGTTTTGGGGTTCATTATCAAAACACATAATTGTATACAAAAGACACACAAAATATATCATGGAACATGGTACTTATCTATATTAAAAGAATTGTCTGGTTTCGGGCTCTCCAAGTTCCTCTTAGCTGTACTAAGCTGGATATGTTTCTTCAACTTGTCCTGACGATGAACCACACTGGTTGGTTCGAAACGCGTCGACAAATGTCTGTCTACATGTGATATATGCCTTGTAAGGTATAACATAAACTTTATGGAACATATGGAAAACATGTGTAAACCACCGCGTATAAACAATTTCTATATGCATTTACAATTTTGACCCACCTTCGGCCTTAATACCTTCAGCCTGAGATTTTTTTTATAATGTGTGTTAACACACATATAAATTAACTTTTAAAACACCTTAAAAATAAATCCCTTATTCATAAAAGCAATGGTTGCGAATAAATTTTAGTCCTCTGCTACTAAAATTAACCAATTTTTTCAAAATTTTCTTGGATTTTAATCCAGTTTACATTACCGGGCCTTCATTAGCACATGCATTTTTATAGTGAAGTTTTTGCCATTCTTAACATATGGCTTTTGTGAAACAATTGGCATTAAAACATGCAATTTTTCGACTTTGACTCAAATTTGGTTCAATCTAGCTCAAAACCTATCCATTTTGACCCGTTATTCCCTTTTACTTTGCTAGATATCTTCTTATAGTTATTTGTGCTCGAATTTATATCATTTTCTGTTAGTTCCACTCTTGAAACTTTTATCAAATACATATTGGACAACCTGCAAACCTGTAAATTTTTCTTTAACTTGTTCCAATTTTGGGCCAATTCAAACTAAATGTTGAAATGGCTCACTAGTCGAGAAACATCACAACAACTAATATGCTAGTATTGTGTTAACATCATTCATTTACTCCAAAAGCATATATACTGAACCTTGCCATAAATTTTAATTTGGAAAGTATAATCATGTTATGAACTACAAGACTATTTACAAAATCGGGCAATACTTCGGCCCTATGTGCTATGCCATAATTAATGTTTTATTTACACATTAAACCACGATTATATTCTTATTAATAAACATGCACAATGGAAACATCACATACATTATCTCAAACCCTAGACAAGGTTAACAATTACACATCACATAAATATAATGCATGGCACACCATTACTGCAAATGCATGTTTTGGGGTTCATTATTAAAACACATAATCGTATACAAAACACACACAAAATATATCATGGAACATGGTACTTATCTATATTAAAAGAATTGTCTGGTTTCGGGCTCTCCAAGTTCCTCTTAGTTGTAGATCTTGTGGCTCATAATCTTAGCCACAGGTCATCCTCGAGTTGTGGCATCAACTCCAACGACAACAGTGGTTAAACAAATAGAAAAAAACTTGCCACAACACAAACCCCCATATCCTCAGTGTCCAACCATAGGCTCATGTCCCCTTAACTAGCACCCAAGTGGCACGACCATAATCCCTCGATGGTGCCTACCTTCCAGGGCGACTTAGGGTTGCTTAGGAAATCTCCGCTTGTAACTCCGGGAGTTATACCTCTATCCAATGTTTAGGTGCCAATAGTTAAACCGAAATAAAACCCCTTAGACTATATGGCTCATAATATCAGACACAAGTCACCCCCAAGCTGAGGCAACAAATCCAAAGGAAATGGTGGTTAAACAAAAAAAAGATGCTAGACACAATACCAACCCCCACATCCTTATTCTCTAGCCATAGGCTCATGTCCCCCTAATCGCCACCTAAGTGGCACAATCTAAATCCCTCGGCGGTGCCCACTTTCCCAGGCGACTTAGGGTTGGCAAGAATAGTTTGTGCCTCTAACTCCAAGAGCTTTGTTTCTATCTAGTGTCTAGGTGCCAACAATCAAACCAAAATAAAACCACTTAGTCGATGCCAAGTCCCAAAATACGACTCTTTGACTATCTTCGAACCGAGTTTCCCAATAGAACTCCATGGCATCAAGACAAAATCAGAGCCAACAAACCCTTGGAGCCACCAAGCCCCAAAGCCACTTAAGGCCCCACATTAAATCCTGATGCATCCCCTAGCATAATTAACTTAACAATCACACCCGAGTTAGTTCTAGAGTCCAACCCCAGGACTCATTGGCCATCAATTACAAGACTCAGTTTCTTGAATCTGTTACTGAATAATCACTGAATCCTCCAATCAAAACAAAACCATAATCATTTTTAAAAATTCATTGCCCCAACTGGCCATGCGACACTTACTGAAGCCATGTGGGGGCCCATAACACACTTTTCCAACAAACAAAGACCAATTCTCTCCTTTTCCTAAAGTTGCACCCCTCCATATTCTTTTCGTGGAGTGGTCTCTATAGCCAACCTTATTTTATTATTAAAAAAATGTTCAATTACATTATTTAGAAATTTAGGCTTCCCCGCCTTACAACCTTTACAGGCTTATAAATATCCTGGAACATTGGCCCCACAATATATTTAGCATCTACATGGGCACACAGACCACATCTTGTAACTTAGCTCACCAACCTATAATCACATTCACCGACTCACCGGCCTACATAGAAATGTACATACATTTTCAACATTGTAAATGGGAGGGCATATTATAAAGGATGTTTAGTTTTCTATGAACTGACAAAAGGGAGAAAGAAGGGGTACACTTGGTTAGATGGGAGTCATTATCTCAGCCTAAATCCTCTGGGGGATAGGGCTTCAAGAATCTATTTCAGTTTGGAATTTCCCTCTCTATGAAGAGTTTATGGAGAGTTTTAAATGGCTATGTATTTGGCAACAAATTATTAAGGATAAGTATTTGAAGAACAAATATGTCACTGATTAGTTGAGACAATTCAATCCAAATACTTCCTAGAGAGGCTCAATAATATGGAAAGGTCTCATGGACTACTTCCCTGATCTCTTCTCTTAGATTGCCTAGAATGTTGGGATTGAGAATTAGATTATTATTGGACAAGATTCTTTCATTGGAGGTATTGATTATTACCTTCTTTCAATAGAGTTGATCAATACACTTAAACGAATTTTTAAGTTGAGCCACATTAAAAATATTACGCACAATAGTCATACAACTAGTTATTGGTTGAATGCTAGTGATCTTGGCATCTCTGGAAATTTTGTGTTGGAATGGTGCAATTTTATCAGAGGCCTTTATTTAAATGGTATTTTCCAAAGTGAGGTGGATGATTCCCTTGTTTGGAGCTAGAATTCTACCACTGGACAAGTTACAACTAGAGACGCTTATGCCTCTTTAGTTTCTACCTCTTCGAAGAATAGTGTTTGGTGGCATAGAAAATTATGGAATTGGAAACTCCGACAAAAAAATAGGTGTTTTGAATGGCTCTTGTTGGAGAATAGAATCCTCACCTAGGATCATCTTTTGAAAATAGGTTTGTTATGTCCTAAAATATATTTCCTTTGTAAGTCAGAATCAAAACTAATATAGAGGTGGTAATTCCTAGAATTATAAGCTTTATGAAGGAGTATTCTAGGTCTAAACTTCCTAATGCTTCCAGATTATCTAGCTTTCCCATTAATTATCAGAACTATCCATCAAACTTATTTGATGGATCATCTCAATGAGGTGTGTGTGGTAGGGGTCCCCTCATTAGACTCCTTGGAAATAAGTCTTATCAGATTTGGGTTAAATTGGAATAGGGCACAAATACTCATTAGAAAAATTTTGAGGTCTAAAATGGGCATCCTAAGGAATATTATAAAAAAAATGGTGGAAATAATAAAAAAAGTAGATTACATCATCAAATTTTAGAGGGAAAAAAGAAAAAAATATTTTTTCCAACTCTTATTTTCAACTTATCCTCCTATGGTGTTACTCAAATTTCAATCGGGAGAACTTGTTGGATGCAAAATTTAACTCCTCATCCAATGAGTACCCATGTTGCATACTTTTGATGGACCCTACCACACAAAAAATGTGAAATACATGATAAAACATGATTGCAATTATGTTTTTCATGTATTTATCTTTTTTCATGTAGCTAGGTCCATCGAAAGTATGCAACATGGGTACTCCTTGGATGAGGAATTAAATTCCACATCCAACGACTGCCCGTGCTTAAAATTTTAGTAAAACAGTGGAGAGATAAGTCGAAAATATGAGTTGAAAAAACAATTTATTTATTTATTTTTTATTCTTTTGACATTTTTACTCGAAGAATGGTGAATAATCCCCCACGGTTGACATCCATCATCAACTTGAAGCTTATTGATTCTTATAAAGTTTTTTTTGGTTGTTCATTTTTGTTTTGAGGCCCATTTTAGACCTCAAATTTTCTCTAATGAAACCTGAGATCATAACATATTGGACTCTTCTTGCTTTCATTATTAATAAAAAGATCTTTCATTTACAAGCCTATGGGGATTCAATATGAATTGTACATTGGTTGACTGAAAGGTGTTCTCTATAGTTCTAAATTGAGTTACTAGTAGGATAGGTTATTGGCATTAAAGGAAAGGTTTCATTATCTCACTTTCCAACATATTTATAGGAAATGGAATACGAGGGAACACTGCTTATCTAAAAGAGCTCTCACCTTGGCATCTGTAATGATTTTCTTTGAATAATGGAAGTCCACTAATCTTATCGAAAGAGGTAGTTTCCTTTATATCATATGACTTAGTTTTATGTAGACTATTTTACTTGACTATTTATGATAAACATAGTTAGTGTACTTCTTGTTTTTGTACTCTCTCAGAGACCTGTTTATTTTTATCTAGCTACCACTGATGGTCAGTTTCCAATACTATATGAAGGAGTTTTCTCAGTAAATTAGTATTTTTTGAATTTTAACATTCACGCAGTTTGATTGTATAGTAGGTATAACTTATGTAGGCTCCATAGGCTTTTGGCAAGGTTTCTAGTGTACTTTTTTAGGTTTCTGAGTGAATCTTTGGCTTCATAACTTTGTTTTTTTGTATTGTATGCATCTTTTGATTTCATTTATGGAATAGAAAGGTGTAATATTTTCTATTGAAAAAAAACAAATTGGTTTATTGTTTTCATTTCTCATTTAATAAGCTAGTTTACAACATCACTGCATAATTTCTTGAATAAAAAGTGCTATAATTAATAACATCTTTTTGCATCATCAAAAGTAGAGCTAGGTTTACAAGCCTTTAGAGCACCCACAATAGAACTTAAAAGCTCTATATTGTTGAGCTCATCTACATCCTTGTTGTGAAATCAAACCTCCCAAATTAAAAAAAAAGACAACCCTGTCCTAGTCTTCCTTGACAAGTCACCATATACACGTTTTATTCTATTGCTACCTTCAAGCATCCTTTGGTCTTGAAGTGGATCTTTTCAAATCTCCATTGTATAATCCTAGTCTTTCTTGACAAGTCACCATATACACGTTTTTATTCTATTGCTACCTTCAAGCGCCCTTTGGTTTTGAAGTGGATCTTTTCGAATCTCCATTTTATAAGCATAGTCCTCGCTTGCATTTTGGGAGCCTAATGATTGAATATCAGTGTTCATATTTTTAACTGTTTGGAACCCAAACTTTGTTTTATACACCACCAAATGAGTGTTCAGACAAGATATAAATTTCTAGAGGACTAAAAAAAGTATTTGATATAGGGTGAAACAAAGCTTTGAATAATCCTAGTCAGTTTAAAATGGCAAACAAAGAGGCAATTTAACGAAAATCAAAGGGGCGATTTCACAAGGACAAGTTTAAACATTTTTAGTTTTATCTTTTCTCAACAACCACCATCAAAATTTGGTTTCAATTTTTTGGATATTGGACAAAACATGTCCAACAAAATGTTTTTGAAAAAGATTAAAAAGTAAAATTCTTAGACTACCATCACAACTTATCATAACCTTAAATATCAATTTTTTTCATAAACTATGCACATTATAATATATGAAATCATGAAGGAATTAAATAATGTTCTATAAATTTATTTTTTTAAGGAATTAAAAATTGTGTATGAAATGGCCATTTTTAAAGAAGTTAGAGTGATGTATACTACTTTTATTAAAACATGTTTGGGTGAGATAGATAGATAGATAGATAGATAGATAGATAGATAGATAGATATTTTTTTTAAATACGAATAATTAATGTGTATGAGATATGATAATCATAAATATAATGTAGATTTGAATATATTGTTAATATAAGATAAGTATTTGTCCTATGGGGGGAACTCAATTAGTGATCAAAGTGATGAGAAATCGTGCAAACCAAGAGAGCCAAGTTTCAATCCCCTAATCGTGACCTGGTCTACGGAGAAGAGGACAGGTCATAGGCTACTGGACGTATAGTGGTAATAGCCAAAATCAACCCCGTGTCACACGAGTACAAGATTGATCCAATTATCGATTCCTCTGGGTTATATATATATTATATAAAATTTTATTTTTGTTAAATTTATTTTATTTTCCTTTTTTCCTTTTTCTTGCTTAATTATAAAATAAATTATGGTAAGAAAATTATATAGTAGTAAGTAAAAATGTTTTATTAATAAGCCAATGAAAATAATTAATTAGTGTTTTTTACTAACAATTATTATTCCAAATGAATTTTAAATTATTAAGTTTTTTTTTTTTTGCATAACGATACTTTTAATTGAAAATACAATGCAAGGATTAAGACCATATCTAATTGATAACAAAATTATGAGAAGATAAATTAAATGACAACCTAGTAATAATGATATGACTTAATGGCTAAGAGAAGAGTGAGTGATTGGAATTTCATAAGATGGATTCATTGTGATTATTAATTGACCTTGGTCTAAGTTGTCACCTCTAGGATATGGGAAATACAATGAACTTATTAAATTGAAACAAATAGTGCAACTTTGACCTATATTTCTTCTATATGAATTGATGTTTGTTTTCCAGGTTATTTACTATCAGAAATATCCATCAATGTTTATTTTTGAATAAATTGTTTTTCTAAAGAGAATTAATGCAACAAAATTGTTTATTGCATTTATATATCTTTATTTGAGTTTCATTTAGTTTATTTTATCATATGTATGCACTATGAATGTCAATGGAAGTATAATCCCCAAGTATATCAAATCAGATTGGCTAAAGTACAAGATCATGGATCCCCAGTCTCCTAGAGAATTTGCAGAGCCATCTAAGGAGACGATATATTTTAGGATTTGATCAATGATAGTTATAAGGGGATTGAAGTTTAGTTTGAAGTTATAAAAAATGTGGAGGTTTCCAAAACTCATCCCACTTGTTTGAGAACAATTGGTTTGAGTTTATGAAGGCAATGAAATGGAATATAGATTTAGAACCAAAATAGAAAGATACAGTGAAACTTGACTTCAATTAATAAATGGAAAATATTGAAACTATATACATGTAGAATGGAAGCAATTAACTCAAATAATGGTAACTTATCATGAGAAGAGATGTGATGGCTACACGCCTTCCTGAGCTATCTTTTAATGAGGCTCAGAGGCCTTTTTATCACGAAGAAGCAACGAGAAACCCTAAGCATAAAAAAACCTAACCCGAGGAGATGAAGCACCAAAGGCTTATGGGCCTTGATGGGGTGAGTTGGAACGTCAACTTCCGAGGCTCATATCTTTGGCATACGATATCCATTTGGCATGATAGCTCATTGGAAAGGTATACTTAAGGAGTAAAATTTTTGGCTGTATTTTTTTGAACCATTTCCCCAATAAATTCCTTTTAGGGCCTTAAAAATACTCTAGAAGTTCAGGACCTAAAACATGCCAAAAATCGAAAACAATCAAAATAGGGAAATTTTGTTGTGAGCTAGTGGAATAGGTGGGTGGCCACTAATATCAACTTGGATAAAAAATTCAGTGAGCTTCCAAAGGCATTGAGAACATCCTCATGGCTACTTTGGTTGTAATGCATGACTTGATATAGGCCTGAGTAAACACAAGTATAAAAGCCTTAGGTGTAGTGCATTGGAAATAGGAAAACATAAGGAAGGGATTTTTGGCACTTATCCTTAGACCTCTATGGGATGCGTATTCTCTTCTTCTTCTACCCTTTCATTGTTTTCATACTAATGGTAGATGACAAATTAGATCATGCATATGCATATGTTGATTATTAATATGCATATAAACTATACCACAAGACTTAATATCTTGATTATAAAGTCCTAAAGTTTATACCATAGGAATAATTATTTCGAGATATATGTGATAATAAATATATACAAAAAAACATGTTACAAAAACACATACATAGTGTGAGAATAAGGAATTTTTTTTACTTAACACTGAAAAAATAATAGGAAGCATGATTCATTGTAACTAAAACATAGAACTAAGGATTTGATCTTTGGATCTTTCAAGACTATATATGGCCTCTAAGCATCAAAGACAACCATAAGCCACCCTAATACTAGAAATTGGTTGAGCATGCGACACTATGTTCTTTAGGAGAAATGAATAACATCTTTAAAGATTTGGTTGTTGGACAATGTCAAAATCCAAAAATAAATTAGGCTCAAGAAAGGGAGTTGGAGCAGAAATAAGGATCATGTCCTTTTGTCAAATGCTGATGCGATGAGAGTGCCCCTAGATATTATGAAAAAGGTGCAAGAATCTAAATTATCAAAGTTTACATGCCAAGATGGGGGTTAGGTAGTAGACACTTGGATGATAGTTGTTAAGTAAGCACCTACTTTTAAGACATACATTACTATCGAAAAGGCACAAATAATAATAATAATGAGTCTCCTTAAAGGGGAAGCTTTGTTGTGGTGGTTAAATGAAGAAACAAATTTTTATGTCACCCATATGAAAGTTACCAAGGAGGTTCTTAAAGAAACCTTTAGGATTCAATACCTAACATATGCATACAAACACCAACAAGTAGGTGCACTCCATGTAGTTAGGTGTAATGGAATACTAGTAGAAGCTTATGAGGAAAAATAATTTGCATTAATTCATCATCTAGATTATGTGGAAGATGATAAACAACAAGTTGAAAGATCCCTTCATGGGTTTGATCCTTTAGTTCGAGTTAAAGTAATGATGTGGAAACCCACCATCATGGAAGTAATAACATTCTAGATAGCTGGGCACAAAACATGATTGATATGAAAGGCCAATAAAATATTTATGGGTCCTTCAAAGAAACCTACAAATATAAGATCATCAAATTTAGGGGGCGTAGGTATGGATTCCATGGAAGACATAAACATGTATCTATTATTGTTGGCATAACATATGGGGATCCTCCTATAGGACAAAGAGGTTAGCCCTACTTAAGAGGAATAGGTGGTAGAGAGAGAGTACATGATGGCCAAGGTTGGGGTCAAATAACAAGGCAAGTTCAAATACTTTGTTGGGATTGTGGGGGTTCCCATTATAGAAGGTAATGCCAAAAGGATCAATATAGGCATGGAAAATGATAGGGTAAAGAAAAAGGGGAGCAAACCTAGGCCTAACATCGGATTCAAGTGACAATAAACCATCATCTAACTGATCATTAGGCCATAATGGTGGAGTCTCTTGGTATGATTGAAAACATCCATCTTTCTATGTTAATAAAATTTAGTGTCACTAAAATTTTTATTCCCCTTTTGCTCTAAATATATGTGGATTGGTATCTCATGACCAAAATGACTTTAGGATGGTAGAAATAGAATTGGATGTTCAACAAACTATAAGCCCACTAGAAAATAGTTGTATCATCAAGATTGGGGGTTGTGTCACAAAAATGAATTTACATAGCATGGATCTAGGAAATTATGATTTAATCTTAGGAATGAACTATCCTTAATGACCATATGGTTCAATCACAAGAATGAACTATCTTGAATCCCATCGAGCCCTAGTATGCTAGAAAATACCTAAAAAATGCCAAAATAGGAAAATTGTGTTGTGAGTTGGTGGAATAGGTGGGTGGCCACCAATATCAAATTGATAAACAATTCAGTGAGCTTCCAAAGGCATTGAGGACATTCTCATGACTAGTTTTTTTATAATTCATGACCCAATATAGGCATGAGTAAACATAATTACAAAATCCATAGGTATACCAAAATCTTCTTTCTCTAGCGTAAGCCGATACTGATTGAGGGTTTTAATTTAGAAGTTTTTTTGTGCTTCATCTCCACCAAAAAGGTTAAGAAGTGTACTATGAAAGGGTTTAGGATCCACATATTAAAAAAATAAGTGAATACTAAACCCCTACTATGAGCTACACGTAATATTATCTAAATTTGAGGATATATCTCTACCAAATTTGCCAAGGATATATCTCTACCAAATTTGCCAAGTTTTCCCCTTGTATGAGAACTTGATTTTCCATTCCCTTAAAGAAAATGGTAAAACTTATATGCAAAAAACCATATCATATGATTTTCCTATAACTTAATAAGTTTAGTATGCAACTCATGGCATTAATCAACCAAGTATTGATCAAGCCTAGAGTATCACCTTGGAGAGTGCTAGTGATATTTGTGAAAAAAAAGAATGAAACACTAAGGTTATGCATTCATTACTATGATGTGAATAAAGTCACTATGAGAAAAAGATATGCAATGCCTTTCATTGATTACTATGATGTGAATAAAGGCACCATTAGAAAATATATCCAATGCCTTGTGTTGATGACCTGTTTGTTCAATTAAGTAGAGATTTAGTGTTTTCCGAATTGAAATTGCGACCATTTTGTATTTCAAAAAATATTTGGATCATTTTGTGCAAGAATTCCTAGATGGAATCCTCATTTTCTCCTAAAATTAGTGGGAGCACAAAGAGCACTTAAGACTAGCACTTCAATGCGTTAAAGAACATAAGTTGTATGGGAAATTATGTCCCTTATTTTACAAATAAATCAAATATTTTTGGAATACCATCAATGGGGAAGGTATTGTAGTAGATTGTAGTAAAATTTAAACTATAATTTACCATCCCACTCCTAAGAATGTTAAAGAAGTACATAGCTTTATGGGATTGGCATGTTATTGTAGAAGATTCATGGAAGGATACTCTCAAATTGCAAATCCAATCATAGCCCTATAAGAGAAAGGAGTAAATTTGATGGAAACATGATTGTGAGGAAGAATTTGTAAAACTAAATCAAATATTGACAATTACCCCACTTTTAAACGTTTATGCATATGCACATATGCGTTAAGGAAATATCTAGGCACAATTTTGATGCAAGAAGGAGGAGTTAGTGCTTACCCTTCACATAATATTAGGAACCATGGAACTTATTATGCCACTCATGATCTACAGTTGGTTGTAGTTGTAATGGCCCTAAATTTATGAAGACATTATTTAATGGGGCATTACTTTGAACTCAAAACCTTTCACAAGAACCTTGAACACATTTTCACCTAAAAGGATGCCAATGCTTGGTAACAAAATTGGAGTGAGTTGTTCAATGAATATGATTTCATAATATAATTCATCAATTGTAAGGAAATCAAGTTTATATATAATGTTATTAGAAAATCCATAATTCATTCAACATTATCACTGAAGGTAGAATTAAGAGACCATATTTTAAGCCACCTTATAGAAGACAATGAGTGCTAGTCGATAAAAAATTCCTTACAAGATGGACTACCATTGGGGTCTAAATTTGAAGGGTATACCTTAGAGAAGGATGGAGTTTAAAATTTAGGATATTGGTAATGGAGGAGGCCCATGAGAGTTCCTTATTATACACACCCAAAAGTAGTGAAAATGCATGCAGATTTAAAATGATATATTTTTGGATTGGTATGAAAATAGGTTTGACATAGTTTGTAGCTCAATGTATATAATGTTAATAAGTTATAGTAGAACACAACCACAAGTAAAGTCTAACAGAACCTCGTGATATACAATAAAATAAATGGGAATTTTTTTGGATGGATTTTGTGAGAGACTTACCTATGACTTATAAAGGCATGAATACATCATAGTAATATTTGACAAGCTAACCAAGAGCACCCACTTCATTTTTCTTAAGAGTATATTTTATGCACAAACCATTGCTCAAGTTTTCCTAGAGGATATAATTTTCTTAATTGGAGTGCCTAAAAAATCATAGTAGACAAATATTCACTATTTATTTGTAAATGTTGGCAAAGCCTCCAAACTTCTATGGTTACTCCACTCAACTTCAATACTACATATCATCTAGAGACAAACGGGAAAATAGAAAGATTTAATCAAGTATTGGAGGACATGTTGAGAGTGTATGTCATGGACCAACAAAACCAGTGGGAGAAATATCTTTCTCTAATGGGATTTTCATACAACAATAGTTATCACAATTCCATTTGTACAACCCCATATGATATCCTATATGGATGATCTCGTCGAACACGTTTGAATTGGGGATGATCAGAGGATCAAGTCATATGGGGACTTGACATGATACAAGAAATGGAAGAATGAATGATTACATTTAAACAAAGGATCAAGAAAGCTAGGGACTAATAAAAAGTTATGCATATGCTATAGGAGTATTGATAGAAGCTATATGGAAGGTAATGATATTTTTATTAGAGTCAAATCCTCTAATAGTTCCTTCATATTTTGTAAGGGAACAAAGTTAACCCTTAGATTCATCACACCATTTAAGATACTTGAGAGGATAGATCGATTGCTTATAAGATTGAGCTATCATCCCATTTAAGAAAGATGCATATTGTATTTCTTTTTCTATACTTGACATTATGTTATTGATTTGTCCTATGTGTTGAAACTTGAGGGATTATAATTTTCCGAGAAGGGATTTGTCTAAGTCGAACTAGAAAAGGAAGCTATACAACTCAAACCATTCTGTTATTTGGACCATAAGGTTCATCGACTCAAGAGCCATGAAATTGAACAAGTCAAAGTCTTGGGACCAATATAACCCAAGATTTACTACTTAGGAGGGCATATAAAGTACACATTGTGACTTTCCTTATCTATTTGATTAAGTTTACTTTTATGAGTCACACTAGACAAATTAACTTAACTAGGACATATGCATATCCTAGATGGGAGTTTTGATTATTATTTCTTTGAAATTTTGATGCATGACTAATGTCGGTTAAATACTATATATTGAGTTTATTATTCTATATATGTTATGTTATTACTTTATTGATAACGTTATGTTACATTAAGAGCACTTGTGGTATTGAACATGTGATTATGTTATTTATGTTAATTAAATCTTTGATAAGATATGATGAGGTTATATTTCTATGATAGTATTTCATTATGTGATGACATGTTCTAATTGCATGTAATGCTTTTATGATGAGATGCTTTTAAAATAGCATAAGTGAACATGTGGTATTTTACAATTCAGGATGTTGTGCTCCCATAATGACATGAAAGAATTAGTATTTGGAATTTTTTTTAATGAGATGGTGTTGCCATGATTACAATTAATGCATCAGGTGCATGTTGTGAGGTGGTGATTTACAAGAAATCTACCAATAGGTCAAAAGGCTTGTTTCATTCGATGATCTCGTGGGAGTCCATAATTACAATGGAGAATATATACAAAGTAACACCTTATGGGTTGGGCACAAACTCAATGAATGAACCTATGGAAATGATTCTCTTACCTTGTATAATGGGACATGGGACTATCTTGAGAAGGAGAGAGTGCCTAATACTAGAGCTATGTCATCAATGTTTAGAACAAGGGCTAGAATAGTACACTTTAGTGGAGTTTTGGGGTTTTACTTCAATGCTAGGGGATACGTTCCTTATAAGAGTCAAGGGACACATTTAGGTTATCCTTTCAAGATGACACGGGTATGTTATTTAGTGTACTAGACTAGAAGCTACTTTAACAAATGAAACCTTGAGCCTTGGGGCCCCAGTTAGGTTGATAGGCTTAAGCATATTAGCAAAAGTTGAGAAGATGACTAGAGTTGTGCTTGCATTTCCCTGGAGTTGTGATGTGGAATTTTGATGTCTACTATGGTCACTTGGGTGGCTCTAATACTTATTATAATAGAGGGTGATGAGGAAGATACAAAAATAAAGTAAAAAGCTATAAGTAACATAATTAAATTTAACTTCAAGATGAAGTTCCTTGAAGGGGCAGAGTATGTAATGCCTCCTATTTATAATTAATCTTATACTTGATGATACCAATAAATATGTTCCCTTAAAAATGTTAATAT